>JAAIIK010019329.1:0-10468 GCA_014706435.1 Silurus glanis | reverse complement strand
CGTAACTTCGAAAGCGAAGTTGTAACTGAACTCTGTAAGCTTTATGGTGTGAAGAAGAGCCGCACCACACCTTACCATCCCACAGGTAACGCTCAATGTGAGCGGTTCAACAGGACGCTGCATGATCTGTTGCGCACTTTGCCACCGGAAAAGAAGCACCGTTGGCCAGAATATCTGCCAGAATTAGTTTACGCCTACAATGCAACACCGCATGCAACAACAGGCTACTCCCCACATTATCTATTTTTTGGTGTTAACCCTCACTTGCCAGTGGATGCGCTGTTGGGGCGAGAGCAGACATTTGACAAAAAACATGACTGGTTAGCAGTCCATCAAAAACGTCTGAGTGATGCGCATGCTAGGGCAAGGGAATATTCTGAACAGAAAGCTGCTGAGCGTATTGAATTGCAGAAAGACAGAATTTATTGTCCAAGAATTGAAGTAGGTTCACTGTTGTACTTAAGAAACAGGCCATTAGGTCGCAACAAAATTCAGGATGCTTGGGGACCAACAGTCTTTCGAGTAATAGACATTCTTGGAAATATTTATACGGTAGAGCCTCTGGAGGGAGGGCCAACAAAGAGGGTAAACAGAGTTGATGTAAGGATGTGCGTAAATCGTAAAGCTCCAGAAGTTAAGTCTGACCTCTCCAAAGAAGGGGAGTCAGAAGATTCAGATGAAGACATGGTTTTGATGGAGATGAGTAATGGTAACGCAGTGCTGGGACTAGGTATTCAGTCTGTCTGCCCTCAAGGTGTTGAGTTGGTGGCTGATGCTGACCATGCCAGTTTAGGTTTGTCTGATTTTGCTAGGACCTCCGAAACAGAGGAAGTGTCTGACACCACTAGTGAGACAAAGGGTCCTGTGGATGCACCACGTAGGAGCAAGAGACCAAATGCAGGTCGGCACTCAAATATGTACCATGAGCCCAAGTCTGTTTTGGACACCGCTACTGTAACTCAATCAACTAGTTCTACCGTATTCCGTGAAGCAGTAAAGGAGGTTGAGAGGAACCTGGTCCTGAAGGAGTAATCGAGGGCGCTTACTTGGGTGCAGGGGAGAATGTAACCGGGTGGTAGTTTAAGGTGCGTTCATTTCTATATGCTACAGATTATGCCTGCCTGGTAAGAATGAACACAGGGGCTCTTTAAGAGATGCTTGGTGACGTCATCGCATGTGCGTGCACCTGAGAGTGGAAATCGGGGAGTTAATAGGGATATAGGCCTTACTTGTACTGTTTTTCTAGGGTGATGTATGTCTGCGGTAATTTGTGCGGATGCACAAATTTCGAGGTGTGACGGTTAGCATAGTGTGAGCTAACGCATCAGCACGTGCAAGCCATACGAGTTCTCTTGGTGTGTTCGGCCTATCGGAGCATAAGTAGCACTGAAGGCTAAGTTTGGAAAGTAAGTAAACCATGCCATAGGATCTTGGAGGAGTAATTTACTTTTTCTTAGTTTGGTCAGTGATGTAATCTTGAGGCATTTGTTTATATTTTTTTAGAATTGCCACTGCCGTATTTTGTTTACTGGATAAATATTGGTTTATTGTTTTATATATTGCACACCATAAAAAACCTGATTCTGTATATCAGGTAGTACTTTATTTTATTTTTATGATATATTTTGTATTTAAAAAATATTTGTCCTGTAATTTTGTTTCATTTAACTACTCATTTATCTTCTTCCACATAAAAATTAACAAGCAGGATATTTATATATTGTTAATTAGAATAAAAGAACCTCAGTGGAATTTGTTGGTCTTCTGCGTATCATTGCAACGGCCACAAATTTTGGTACCAGGAGTGGGGTATTCCAAGTGGTTAGGGGATTTAAACTTTTTTTTGGTGAAGGTGTGCAATATAAGGTACAGTAAATAATACGGTGGTGGTGAAGAGGCTGGGAGTTCAAGTGAAGCAGAGAGAGACACCGGGTGTTGTGAAGGGACATCGGTGGATCGTCAAGGACTGTAACCGAGGCCCAGCCGAGATCAGCAGCAACCAGCCCAAAGAGAGACTGTGCAGGAACTGCTACGTCTGATTAAAAGGACGTCGAGTCTTTATCCTTTTCAGAGTTTTTCTTAAAGTCTTTCAAGAACTTTTATCTCACTATGTCGGAACCAGATGATAACCATAGTGAAACTAGTTTGCCAGAACAGATAAGGGAATTACAGAATAGGCATGATGAAGCCATGGCTGCAATTTCTGCATTTAATCAGAGGTCTTATGTTTATGTCCCAAGAGAAAGGCACATTTTGCCTTATTGTGGTGACATTGAGAAAGATGGCAGATCAGTTGATGATTTTATAGAAGAGGTCGAGCGCGTTCTGCGTGCTAGGCATCAGTCTGATAATGACCAGTATGATTTTGTCATGTCCCTGTTAAGAGGGGCAGCCCTTGAAGAGGTACGTTTACGCAGTGTTGATGATGATGGAGTTAGTGAACTGTTTGTATATCTCAGAGAAGCCTTTGGAGACAAGCGTAGTGCACCTCAGCTCCTACACAGTTTCTATAGTCGCAAGCAGTTAGAAAGGGAAAGCATCAGAGAGTTTTCACATGCACTGTCGCAAGCACTCAATTTGATTCTGAAATGTTCCTGGTACGCTGTAGCTGATGTGAAGGTAGCATTGAGGGATCAGTTTGTAGAGGGGGTCTGGGATCCTTCTCCTAAGCGGAAATTTCGTAAATATGTTCGCAATCACCCTGATTGTACTATGATTGATGTCCGAGATGAAGCACAGATGTCTAGATGACTAGTACCACAGCAAATAAGTCACGACATACTAGTAGTTTAGCAAATTGTTCAGCACTTCAGGTGCATGAACGTAAAGATGTTACCTTAGAGGACATACTTAAGGTCATAGCTGAGCAAGGCAGGGCAATTAGTGAGCTGACTCAAGCAGTGAAAGATCTAACTGCACAAGGCGGTAGCACAAGGGTAAACATTAGTAGGCCCAAGTCTCAACCAAGATTCACTGAGGAAGGGCTACCAATATGTTTTAGGTGTCAAGTAGCTGGACATGTTGCAAAGAATTGTACACATAAGCCGAGTACTCCGTTCGCTCAGCCTGTTCCCCCTGACTCTCAGGGAAGTGAGACCCCCCCCAATCATCACAAGTCGGGCAATTCGGGGAAGGCAAACTGACTTAGAGGATGTCCCTCCCTCTTGTGACCAGTTGCTGCAACGCGCTGTAGGTACATGCCCTGTTGTTGAGCTTTTGGTTGGTGGTGTTGCCACCCAATGCCTGCTGGACACTGGTAGTCAGGTGAGCACAATAACTGAGCAGTTTTTTTGGAACCATCTGTGTGGGGAAGATGGTGACATGCTCTTCACCACTGGCTGGCTAAAACTCACAGCTGCCAATGGGCTTGACATACCCTATCTTGGCTACCTGGAGTTGGAGGTTGCGGCCATGGGAATTAAGATGCCGCACTGTGGCTTCTTAGTTGTTAAAGACATTGTTAGCCCTGATAAATCACTGCCATGTATTATAGGCATGAACATAATCAGTCATTGTAGGCAGCTAGTCAATGCAGAATTTGATACTACCTTGGATACAAAAGTGGATTCCGATTGGAGGGATGTTTTCCAGAAGGCACAGATGTGTACTATTGAAAGGACCTGTGTTGCAGTGGTCACTGGGAAACGGACAGAGCGAATATCTGCTGGGTCAGTAGTGACTATCTTGGCAAGGGCGTCTAATAGAGATCTTGGAACTGGACAGCTTAGGATGTTAGAACCTTTGAGTACTCCATTGTCAGGGGGTCTGGTAGTCATTCCCACGCTTGTTGATGCAAATAATTTTTGTATACCTGTTGAGATTTTAAATCTTTCTCCGGAGGATGTGTTCCTGTCCCCTAGGACACGGCTGGGTATCCTGTCAAAAGTAGGGTGTGTAGAGAGTTCACAGCATTGTGAAGTCAAATTTCAGCGAATCTCAGCTGACACTGAACAAGTGACTGTGGATGTAAAGGGTGAGCCTAATAGAAACTGTTTACAGCCGATCTTGGATAAGATTGATGTGGCTGGTACTGAGGACGAGCAAGCTCAGTTCAGGTCATTATTAACAAAGTACCTTGATGTATTTGCTGTAGAGAATGAGGACCTGGGGTATACTGATAAGGTTAAGCACGAGATTTGCTTGACAGATGATGATCCTGTTACACAGCCATATCGTAGGATTCCACCAAATCAGTACCGTGAAGTGAGGGAACATATCTCCAACTTGTTATGGAAGGGAGTCATACAGGAGAGTAACAGTGCCTATGCATCACCTATAGTTCTGGTGCGTAAGGCAGATGGAAGCATCAGGTTATGTGTAGATTACCGGAAACTAAATCAGAAGACCAAAAGGGATGCATTTCCTTTACCCCACATAGATGAGAGCTTTGATGCTCTGCGGGGAGCACGATATTTCTCTACAATTGATCTAGCAAGTGGCTACCATCAGGTGGCGATGGAGGAAGGAGATCGTCACAAAACAGCATTTTCAACCCCTTTTGGGTTATATGAGTATTTACGAATGCCGTTTGGCGTCTGCAATGGGCCTGCGACCTTTCAGAGGTTAATGCAAGCCACCATGAATGACCTAGTCTTTCAGATTCTGCTGGTCTACCTAGATGATATTTTAGTGTATTCGTCAACGTTTCAGGAGCACTTGGCTAGACTGGATACTGTGTTGACGCGGCTGCAAGAGACTGGTCTGAAGGTAAAGCTGGAGAAATGTCATTTTCTTCAGTCAGAGGTTGCGTTTTTAGGACGCCAGATATCTGCAGATGGTATCAGTACAGACCCTCTGAAGGTAGCTGTTGTGAAGCAGTGGCCGGTTCCAACTACGTTAAAGAATTTAAGATCATTCCTTGGGTTCTGCAGTTACTATAGGCGATTCATTCAGGGGTTCTCTAAAATAGCTGGTCCCTTGCATGATGTGGTAAATTCATGTTTGAATAGCGGAAGTGTAAACAAAACTAATCACTTGCTGCGGTGTCTGTGGACTGAAGAATGCCAAGCTGCTTTTGACAGTCTCAAGGATAAGCTTACGTGTGCACCTATACTAGGTTTTGCAGACTTTACAAAACCGTTTATTGTGAAGACGGACGCCAGCAGCCAAGGGCTCGGTGCTGTTCTGTACCAGCAGCAAGGAGACACCAAGCGGGTGATTGCCTTTGCAAGTAGACGACTAAGGGATGCCGAAAAGAATGATAGAAACTACAGCAGCATGAAGCTTGAACTTCTTGCTCTTAAGTGGGCGATTGCCGAAAAATGTTGAGGATATTTATTGGGTTCCAAGTTCACTGTGATTACAGACAATAACCCTTTGTGCCATCTGAAAACAGCCAAGCTTGGGGCAATTGAGCAGAGGTGGGTTTCACAGCTGTCTGTCTTTGATTTTGATGTCCAGTACCGTCCAAGATATCGAAATGTAGTAGCTGATGCACTCTCTAGGCAACCATTTGCAGGGGAGCCAGAGCCTGTCTCAGTTGATTCTGAGTATGATGGTTGTGTGCCAATTTGTAGTTTGATTAGACGGGGTACAGCCCTAGACCCTGCACTTGTTTCTGCTGGGCTACACAGCTGTAAAGTAAGGCAGATGCGGGTGGTGGAATCCAAATATGATGATCCTAATAAGTTCTGGAGTGTGTGCACAACTCTATGGGCCATCAAGGCATTGAGCGTACTTTGCACTTGCTGAGAAGCAGATGCTTTTGGGTGGGTATGCACAATGATGTTGCCCGGTGGATTAAAGATTGTCAGCGTTGTGTGTTAACTAAAATGCCGCAACCAAAGGTCCATCCACCGATTAAATCATTCTTGGCTTCTAGGCCACTGGAAGTAGTTGCTGTAGACTTCACTGTGCTGGAACCGGCGTTAGATGGATGTGAGAATGTACTTGTCGTCACAGATGTCTTTACAAAATTCACCCAGGCCTTTCCTACTCGTGACCAAAAGGCAGACACTACAGCTAAGGTATTGCTTAGGGAATGGTTTATGAAGTACGGGGTCCCAGAGCGCCTGCATTCAGACCAGGGACGTAACTTCGAAAGCGAAGTTGTAACTGAACTCTGTAAGCTTTATGGTGTGAAGAAGAGCCGCACCACACCTTACCATCCCACAGGTAACGCTCAATGTGAGCGGTTCAACAGGACGCTGCATGATCTGTTGCGCACTTTGCCACCGGAAAAGAAGCACCGTTGGCCAGAATATCTGCCAGAATTAGTTTACGCCTACAATGCAACACCGCATGCAACAACAGGCTACTCCCCACATTATCTATTTTTTGGTGTTAACCCTCACTTGCCAGTGGATGCGCTGTTGGGGCGAGAGCAGACATTTGACAAAAAACATGACTGGTTAGCAGTCCATCAAAAACGTCTGAGTGATGCGCATGCTAGGGCAAGGGAATATTCTGAACAGAAAGCTGCTGAGCGTATTGAATTGCAGAAAGACAGAATTTATTGTCCAAGAATTGAAGTAGGTTCACTGTTGTACTTAAGAAACAGGCCATTAGGTCGCAACAAAATTCAGGATGCTTGGGGACCAACAGTCTTTCGAGTAATAGACATTCTTGGAAATATTTATACGGTAGAGCCTCTGGAGGGAGGGCCAACAAAGAGGGTAAACAGAGTTGATGTAAGGATGTGCGTAAATCGTAAAGCTCCAGAAGTTAAGTCTGACCTCTCCAAAGAAGGGGAGTCAGAAGATTCAGATGAAGACATGGTTTTGATGGAGATGAGTAATGGTAACGCAGTGCTGGGACTAGGTATTCAGTCTGTCTGCCCTCAAGGTGTTGAGTTGGTGGCTGATGCTGACCATGCCAGTTTAGGTTTGTCTGATTTTGCTAGGACCTCCGAAACAGAGGAAGTGTCTGACACCACTAGTGAGACAAAGGGTCCTGTGGATGCACCACGTAGGAGCAAGAGACCAAATGCAGGTCGGCACTCAAATATGTACCATGAGCCCAAGTCTGTTTTGGACACCGCTACTGTAACTCAATCAACTAGTTCTACCGTATTCCGTGAAGCAGTAAAGGAGGTTGAGAGGAACCTGGTCCTGAAGGAGTAATCGAGGGCGCTTACTTGGGTGCAGGGGAGAATGTAACCGGGTGGTAGTTTAAGGTGCGTTCATTTCTATATGCTACAGATTATGCCTGCCTGGTAAGAATGAACACAGGGGCTCTTTAAGAGATGCTTGGTGACGTCATCGCATGTGCGTGCACCTGAGAGTGGAAATCGGGGAGTTAATAGGGATATAGGCCTTACTTGTACTGTTTTTCTAGGGTGATGTATGTCTGCGGTAATTTGTGCGGATGCACAAATTTCGAGGTGTGACGGTTAGCATAGTGTGAGCTAACGCATCAGCACGTGCAAGCCATACGAGTTCTCTTGGTGTGTTCGGCCTATCGGAGCATAAGTAGCACTGAAGGCTAAGTTTGGAAAGTAAGTAAACCATGCCATAGGATCTTGGAGGAGTAATTTACTTTTTCTTAGTTTGGTCAGTGATGTAATCTTGAGGCATTTGTTTATATTTTTTTAGAATTGCCACTGCCGTATTTTGTTTACTGGATAAATATTGGTTTATTGTTTTATATATTGCACACCATAAAAAACCTGATTCTGTATATCAGGTAGTACTTTATTTTATTTTTATGATATATTTTGTATTTAAAAAATATTTGTCCTGTAATTTTGTTTCATTTAACTACTCATTTATCTTCTTCCACATAAAAATTAACAAGCAGGATATTTATATATTGTTAATTAGAATAAAAGAACCTCAGTGGAATTTGTTGGTCTTCTGCGTATCATTGCAACGGCCACAAATTTTGGTACCAGGAGTGGGGTATTCCAAGTGGTTAGGGGATTTAAACTTTTTTTTGGTGAAGGTGTGCAATATAAGGTACAGTAAATAATACGGTGGTGGTGAAGAGGCTGGGAGTTCAAGTGAAGCAGAGAGAGACACCGGGTGTTGTGAAGGGACATCGGTGGATCGTCAAGGACTGTAACCGAGGCCCAGCCGAGATCAGCAGCAACCAGCCCAAAGAGAGACTGTGCAGGAACTGCTACGTCTGATTAAAAGGACGTCGAGTCTTTATCCTTTTCAGAGTTTTTCTTAAAGTCTTTCAAGAACTTTTATCTCACTATGTCGGAACCAGATGATAACCATAGTGAAACTAGTTTGCCAGAACAGATAAGGGAATTACAGAATAGGCATGATGAAGCCATGGCTGCAATTTCTGCATTTAATCAGAGGTCTTATGTTTATGTCCCAAGAGAAAGGCACATTTTGCCTTATTGTGGTGACATTGAGAAAGATGGCAGATCAGTTGATGATTTTATAGAAGAGGTCGAGCGCGTTCTGCGTGCTAGGCATCAGTCTGATAATGACCAGTATGATTTTGTCATGTCCCTGTTAAGAGGGGCAGCCCTTGAAGAGGTACGTTTACGCAGTGTTGATGATGATGGAGTTAGTGAACTGTTTGTATATCTCAGAGAAGCCTTTGGAGACAAGCGTAGTGCACCTCAGCTCCTACACAGTTTCTATAGTCGCAAGCAGTTAGAAAGGGAAAGCATCAGAGAGTTTTCACATGCACTGTCGCAAGCACTCAATTTGATTCTGAAATGTTCCTGGTACGCTGTAGCTGATGTGAAGGTAGCATTGAGGGATCAGTTTGTAGAGGGGGTCTGGGATCCTTCTCCTAAGCGGAAATTTCGTAAATATGTTCGCAATCACCCTGATTGTACTATGATTGATGTCCGAGATGAAGCACAGATGTCTAGATGACTAGTACCACAGCAAATAAGTCACGACATACTAGTAGTTTAGCAAATTGTTCAGCACTTCAGGTGCATGAACGTAAAGATGTTACCTTAGAGGACATACTTAAGGTCATAGCTGAGCAAGGCAGGGCAATTAGTGAGCTGACTCAAGCAGTGAAAGATCTAACTGCACAAGGCGGTAGCACAAGGGTAAACATTAGTAGGCCCAAGTCTCAACCAAGATTCACTGAGGAAGGGCTACCAATATGTTTTAGGTGTCAAGTAGCTGGACATGTTGCAAAGAATTGTACACATAAGCCGAGTACTCCGTTCGCTCAGCCTGTTCCCCCTGACTCTCAGGGAAGTGAGACCCCCCCCAATCATCACAAGTCGGGCAATTCGGGGAAGGCAAACTGACTTAGAGGATGTCCCTCCCTCTTGTGACCAGTTGCTGCAACGCGCTGTAGGTACATGCCCTGTTGTTGAGCTTTTGGTTGGTGGTGTTGCCACCCAATGCCTGCTGGACACTGGTAGTCAGGTGAGCACAATAACTGAGCAGTTTTTTTGGAACCATCTGTGTGGGGAAGATGGTGACATGCTCTTCACCACTGGCTGGCTAAAACTCACAGCTGCCAATGGGCTTGACATACCCTATCTTGGCTACCTGGAGTTGGAGGTTGCGGCCATGGGAATTAAGATGCCGCACTGTGGCTTCTTAGTTGTTAAAGACATTGTTAGCCCTGATAAATCACTGCCATGTATTATAGGCATGAACATAATCAGTCATTGTAGGCAGCTAGTCAATGCAGAATTTGATACTACCTTGGATACAAAAGTGGATTCCGATTGGAGGGATGTTTTCCAGAAGGCACAGATGTGTACTATTGAAAGGACCTGTGTTGCAGTGGTCACTGGGAAACGGACAGAGCGAATATCTGCTGGGTCAGTAGTGACTATCTTGGCAAGGGCGTCTAATAGAGATCTTGGAACTGGACAGCTTAGGATGTTAGAACCTTTGAGTACTCCATTGTCAGGGGGTCTGGTAGTCATTCCCACGCTTGTTGATGCAAATAATTTTTGTATACCTGTTGAGATTTTAAATCTTTCTCCGGAGGATGTGTTCCTGTCCCCTAGGACACGGCTGGGTATCCTGTCAAAAGTAGGGTGTGTAGAGAGTTCACAGCATTGTGAAGTCAAATTTCAGCGAATCTCAGCTGACACTGAACAAGTGACTGTGGATGTAAAGGGTGAGCCTAATAGAAACTGTTTACAGCCGATCTTGGATAAGATTGATGTGGCTGGTACTGAGGACGAGCAAGCTCAGTTCAGGTCATTATTAACAAAGTACCTTGATGTATTTGCTGTAGAGAATGAGGACCTGGGGTATACTGATAAGGTTAAGCACGAGATTTGCTTGACAGATGATGATCCTGTTACACAGCCATATCGTAGGATTCCACCAAATCAGTACCGTGAAGTGAGGGAACATATCTCCAACTTGTTATGGAAGGGAGTCATACAGGAGAGTAACAGTGCCTATGCATCACCTATAGTTCTGGTGCGTAAGGCAGATGGAAGCATCAGGTTATGTGTAGATTACCGGAAACTAAATCAGAAGACCAAAAGGGATGCATTTCCTTTACCCCACATAGATGAGAGCTTTGATGCTCTGCGGGGAGCACGATATTTCTCTACAATTGATCTAGCAAGTGG
>JAAIIK010019328.1:151292-168301 GCA_014706435.1 Silurus glanis | reverse complement strand
AGTTAGTTTACAGGTTGTTGTGTTAATAGGGCTTCCAGTTTAAGTAGAGGGTGTTCAAGAATTGTGTAGTAGTCGTGGCCGAGTGGTTAAGTCAATGGACTTGAAATCCATTGGGGTCTCCCCACGTAGGTTCGAATCCTGTCGACTATGATTTGCTTTCTGTTTACATTTCCTATTAATTACCCCGATCCAGTTAGTTTACAGGGTGTTGTGTTAATAGGGCTTCCAGTTTAAGTAGGGGATGATAGAAACTTGTGTAGTAGTCGTGGCCGAGTGGTTAAGGCAATGGACTAGAAATCTATTGGTGTCTCCCTGCACAGGTTCGAATACTGCCAAGTACGATTTGCTTTCTGTTTACATTTCCTGTTAATTATACAGATATTGTTCGTTTGCGTTTTCTTGTGTTAATAGGGATTCCAGTTTAAGTAGGGGATGATAGAGAATTGTGTAGTAGTTGTGGCCGAGTAGTTAAGGAGATGAACTAGAAATACATTGGTGTCTCCCCGCGCAGGTTCGAATCCAGCTGGCTACGACTCACTTTCTGTTTACATTTCTTATTAATTACCCCGATCCAGTTAGTTTACAGGTTGTTGTGTTAATAGGGCTTCCAAATTAAGTAGGGGATGATAAAGCCTTGCGTAGTAGTAGTGGCCGAGTGGTTAAAGCGATGGACTAAAAATCCATTGGGGTCTCCCTGTGTAGGTTTGAATCCTGCTGACTATGGTTCACTTTCTGATTTTACATTTCCTATTAATTACCCCGATACAGTTATTTTACAGGTTGTTGTGTTAATAGGGGTTCCAGTTTAAGTAGGGGGTGACAGCTAACTGTGTAGTAGTCGTGGCCGAGTGGTTAAGGCGATGGACTTGAAATCCATTGGGGTCTCCCTGCGCAGGTTCGAATCCTGCTGACTACGATTCACTTTCTGTTTACATTTCCTATTAACTCTCTTCTCTAACTTTACCATTCACTTCCCTGACCATCACACTCATCACTGACCATTACACTCACATCACTGACCATCACACTCATCACTGATCATTACGATCATCACACTCACTCTATAGAGAAGGACAGAAGGAATTGCATTGTGTATTTGTGGATTTAGAGAAAGCGTAAGACAGAGTGCCAAGAGAGGAGTTGTGGTATTGTATGAGGAAGTCAGGTGTGTCAGAGAAGTATGTGAGGGTGGTGCAGGACATGTATGAGGACAGTGTGACAGCAGTGAAGTGTGCAGTAGGAACGACAGACTGGTTCAAGGTGAAGGTTGGACTGCATCAAGGATCGGCCCTGAGCCCTTTCCTGTTTGCAGTGGTGATGGACAGGTTGACGGACGAGGTCAGACAGGAGTCTCCATGGACTATGATGTTTGCGGATGATATTGTGATTTGTGGTGAGAGTAGGGAGCAGGTGGAGAAGAGCCTGGAGAGGTGGAGGTACACGCTGGAGAGAAGGGGAATGAAAGTCAGTAGGAGTAAGACAGAGTACGTGTGTGTGAATGAGAGGGAGGGCAGTGGAGTGGAGTGGTGCGGTTGCAGGGAGAAGAGGTGGAGAAGGTGGAGGAGTTCAGGTACCTGGGGTCAACAATGCAGCGTAATGGAGAGTGTGTTAGGGAAGTAAAGAAAAGAGTGCAGGCAGGGTGGAGTGGGTGGAGAAGAGTGACAGGAGTGATTTGTGATAGAAGAGTATCTGCAAGAGTGAAAGGGAAAGTTTATAGGACTGTGGTGAGACCTGCGATGTTGTATGGTTTAGAGACAGTGGCAGTGAGTAAAAGACAGGAGGCGGAGCTGGAGGTAGCAGAGCTGAAGATGTTGAGGTTTTCGTTGGGAGTGACGAGGATGGACAAGATTAGAAATGAGTTTATTAGAGGGACAGCGCATGTAGGACGTTTTGGAGACAAGGTGAGGGAGGCGAGATTGAGATGGTTTGGACATGTGCAGAGGAGGGACATGAATTATATTGGTAGGAGAATGCTGAGGATGGAGCCACCAGGAAGGAGGAAAAGAGGAAGACCAAGGAGGAGGTTTATGGATGTGGTGAGGGAAGACATGCAGGTAGTTGGTGTGAAAGAGGCAGATGTAGAGGACAGGGTGGTATGGCGACGGATGATCCGCTGTGGCGACCCCTAATGGGAGCAGCCGAAAGAAGAAGTAGTAGTTTTGGAGAAAAGTAAAGGCAAAATCACTCTAAGCAGCACTGCATTTTCAATCATGTTCCATATTCAAACACTCAAAACATATTTCTTTATAGGTTTGCTCAATCTTTTAAATTATTCTTATTTACAGTGTCCCTGTCTATTACACAATTAATTTTCAAGTCATTTTACTGTGGAGTTTTTGAGAAAAGTAAAGGCAAAATCACTCAAAACCTCAGTGCATTCTCAACCATGTTTCACATTTAAACACTCATAAAACATATTTCTTTATAGGTTTGCTCAATCTTTTAAATAATCCTTATTCACAGTGTCCCTGTCTATTACTCTGTTAAATTCTAACTCATTTTACTGTGGAGTTTTGGAGAAAACTGAAGGCAAAATCACTAAAAAACCTCAGTGCATTTTCAATCATGTTCCATTATCAAACAATCATAAAACATTTTTCTTTATAGGTTTGCTCAATATTTCAAATAATTCGTATTCGTACTCTCCCTGTCTATTATAATCTTAAATTTCAAGTGATTTTACTGTGGAGTTTTGGGGAGAAGTGAAGGCAAAATCACTCCAAGCATCACTGCATTTTCAATCATGTTCCACATTCACTCTAAATACAGAGACAGACAGAGACTGAGACAATCTAAATAAGAATGATGTGAAAGATTGAGCAAACCTATAAAGAAACCTTTAAAGGAAAATGTTTTATGAGTGTTTGAATGTGGAACATGATTGAAAATGCGGTTTGGACTGATTTTGCCTTCACTTTTCTCAAAATTTCCATAGTAAAATGACTTGAAATTTTATAGACTAATAGACAGGGACACCCCTAAATAAGAATAATTTAAAACATTCAGCAAACCTATAAAGCAAAATGTTTTATGAGTGTATGAATATGGAACATAATCGAAAATGCACTGATGTTTGAGGTAATTTTGCCTTTACTTTTTTAAAAATCTCCATAGTAAAATGACTTGAAATTTTATAGACTAATAGACAGGGATACTCTAAACAAGAATTATTTAAAAGATTGAGCAAACCTTTAAAGGAAAATGTTTGAGTGTTTGAATATGGAACATGATTTAAATGAACTTATGTTTGGAGTGATTTTGCGTTTAGTTTTCATAAAAACTGTACAGTAAAATTACTTAAAATGTAATAGAGTATTACACAGGGACACTATAAATAAGAATAATCTAGAAGAATTAGCAAACCTATAAAGAAAAATGTTTTATGAGTGTTTGAATATGGAACATGATAAAAATGCAGTGATGCTTGGAGTGATTTTGCCTTTACTTTTCTTCAAAACTGTACAGTAAAATGAGTTGAAATTTAAGACTTTAATAGACAGGGACACTGTAAATAAGAATTATTTAAAAGATTGAACAAACCTATAAATAAATGTTTTATAAGTGTTTGAATGTAAAACATGATTAAAAATGCACTGAGATTTGTAATTTTTTTTTATATCTTTTTGTTTTTTGTCTTTTTATAACGGAAACGCCGTTCTGAAGCGTCTTTACATGTATTTTGACCGCTCCCACCACCCATATCGTAAGTGTACGATTAGACGCGCAACACTAAACAAAGTGCGGCTGCTTAACCGTGTATTTTCAAGATGCGGCTACTTAACCGCAGTTGTTAAGTACGGAGTCGAGACTAGGATAAATACAATTAAAAAAGAAGAACTTGCTATAAATTAATTATAACAGGGCTGCTCATTCCAGGTCATGTTTTTTTTTTCACATTTCCGATCTCTAAAACTGATTTGTGATTTAAATTTCACTCGCAGTCTGATATTAAAGTGTCGTCTGTGAAACAGTGTTCAGCAGTGACTTTAACACTCCATGGCGCGAGTAACAGCAGTAACAGTAACACTTTAGTAGTTAATACTCAGTAATGCTGGTGTTTCTGTCAGAGGTTTGTAGATGTTAATAAATGTATTTAATGTGCTGTGATTATGTTTAGTTAATCAGTGAATAATCAGCACAATGCGATGCACTCAACTTATTATTTATTTATTTCTTCCTATTTCGGCTGCTCCCGTTAGGGGTCGCTACAGCGGATCATCAGTCACTACACCACCCGGCTCTCTACATCTGCCTCTTTCACACCAACATCCTGCATGTCTTCCCTCACCACGTTTATTTATTTATTTATTTATTTATTAAACAGTGGTGCTGACGTCATTGTATGGAGATCCCAAGGTCCATTGGGATTTTCCACTCTGTAAGTAGAACAGTTCATTATTATAGATGGGAACAATCCTTAAATGTACGGAACAAAAACTGTTCAATCAGGTGAAGAAGTTGTGTTTAGAAGCTGTAGAAGTGAAAGGAAGCAGTTTGGTGATGCAGTAAATCACAGCAGACATTATAAACATATAACTTGCTGCACCAAATGTGTAGTAGGCAGGCTAAGATAGATCATTACATTCAAGTTTGTTTATTTGTTTTTCCACATTTAATCCTGCAAGGAAATAGAGGAGATTGTATGATGTTTACTGATGATGTGTTTTAAGTTACCAAAATGACAGAAGCACTTTAATACTTTAGCCATTTATAAATGTTCAGATGAGGAACAGGGTTGCCAGATTGGTGTGTTTTCCAGTAATTGTTCAAAATCCACACAAAAAACTCTATAGTAAATACACAAATCTTACCAATAACAATACAAAATAATTTTGACAACAATATTGTGGAGCATCACATATTTACAATATAATAAAGCAAAAATAAATGTTTTTGTCTAATGAAGGTTACGTTGTAATTACGTTGTAAACTATTTTCCATGTCTGTCATATGACCAGTGTTGGGCAATGTTACTTTTAAAAGTAATGCATTACAATATTGAGTTACTCCCCAAAAAAGTAACTAATTACGTTACTTAGTTACTTTTTATGGAAAGTAATGCGTTATATTACTTTTGCGTTACTTTTGCGTTACTTTTGCGTTACTTGTATCTCTTTCACGCCTTACAGGTGTAACAGGTGTAATATAGATAATTGCCATTAAGAAATAAGTTATATTAGGGCAAAAGACATGTCTTAAACATTTAAAATGCTTAATAACTTCTTAGAGAACAATAAGATGATCGACTAACTTTTGACCACAAGGCTGAACACTTTCCAGTCGCACTTCTGTACACTGCTTTTCAATCTGCCTTCGCCGTAGGGAATGTAACTATCGTTCGTGTATATAAGGTTAAGGGTGTGGGCTGCATACCGGTGATGTGGAGGGAGAACATTCCTTTCGCTGTCATCTCGTAAAACTTCGTGCAATTCCGTAAATATGACCTCGTCCTCGTCTACATCATTCTCTGCTTCATCATCAGCTTAAAACATTCTGAACGCTTTTACAAAGTTCACGCTATTATCAGTGACCGTGGCAGTTTATCTTCCCACAAAGAGCAAATGAGCTGTGAATTTGCTCTCTATCTCTCTCTCTCTCTCTCTCTCCGTTGCGATGGCATCGTACATGTGTCTCTCACGGAAAACTTTTATTCTGAGCAGTCTATAGATCTGCAGTGGTGGAAAGTCGGCAAAAGTTTTCTATATTTCTGTCTCCATTTCCATATATGCAACATTGAATAATGTTACATATATTCAACATTATACACACACACACACACACACACACACACACACATCTGTAGTGCATCTTTGCATGCAGATGTTTATTTTTTTTTGGAAGTGGTATTTTTTGCAGTTGACAAGAGCTTTGTGTTTTAGAACACATAATCTACACTTAACCATTATTCCCTTCTCCTTTTCCTCGACTATTTCAAAATAATAAGAATACTTCCATCGCAGTAATGTAATCCCTAGTTTGCCATCTCCGCTTCTGACCAGCTTCTGTTCCCGCGGCTCGCACGTATCAGTGCGCGATTCTACGTGACTACGTTCATTTTAATTCAGTATTTATTTTTTTTTGCAAAATAATTGAACTGAAAAGTAACTTGCATTACTTTTTTAAAAAAGTAACTCAGATATTAGTGTGTACATTTAAAAAGTAACGCGCTACTATACTCGTTACTCCAGAAAAGTAATATTATTACGTAACGCACGTTACTTGTAACGCGTTACCCCCAACACTGGCCCTGACAGCCTCAGATCCAAGCTGATCATTCCTAGCCACAATATCTTTGATCATGTCATCAAGGGCATCATCAGTTACATCAGAATATGTCACAGAGCGATTCAAATTGAACATCCTGAAACAAATAAAAATACAAACATAACTATTGTTTATCATCAGGATAATGCTGATCATTGCTCTCGTAGCTCAAATACTAGAGCATGGCACTATAGCAATGTAAAGGTCATGGGTTTGATACCCAGGGAATGCATTAATTGAAAAACAAATGCATGAGTTGAATACAAATGTACTGTATAAATGTAAATACAATGTTCATTTCATGCACATTAAGTAGTTTAAAATTAAATTAGCCTACATCTTGTTGCAACTTACTTCATGCGTTGTTTGACTGGAGCCAAAGACACTTGCAGAATCTCTGCTATCGAAGGAAGTGAAAAACCACATGACTTCAGAAAAGAAAGTTGCTCTCTATTGATGCTGTAATGGGGCGCTCCTCTACCTCCACTACAGGTAAGTGGAGCCTGATAACTGGAACTGGCTGCAATGATAATAATAACAACTGTAACCCTGTCAAGTTTTATAAGTCACAAAGAGTGGGTTATGTAGAAACAATAATGAGGGAATAAAATGTTTAATGCTCTTATCAGAATAGCTAATGTAATAAGCATGCATGTCCACTAGGTGGATCAGTGATCTATTACTGTAAAGTTTTACTACAAAAAAACTAACCGTCTATTGATTATCCATAACTACTTACACAAAACAATACAAAATTACAGATACCAGTAGATAGACTTTTAATCATTTAACATATATTCAAAGACATTCTGTTAATGTCTAAACACTTTCATATGACATGATGCAAAGCATTTCAAAGTTTTACTTACCTTGTTGTTGATGCTGTCTACGTGTCTTAACTTCTGCGATATATTCCGCTATATCATGGAGTAATTGATCCGCTGCTGGCACACTGATCAGCCTCCCTCTTACCCATTCAAGGCTTCTCTGGATTGTTTCCAGTCTGACACATAATAACGTGAGATGGTAGTGAATAAGCTAAAGCACTTCATTTTTTTTTTTTCAGATGCAGAGAAAAATCGCAGCGCCAACAGACTCAAAAAAATACTTTAGTAATTCATAGTAAATACTATAGTGTTTTTGAACCATACTATAGTAAAGTACTTCAGTTAATTTGTTGTAGTAATTCGATAGTTGTTGCGGTAATATAACAACTATACTAATATAAATTTAAAAAACTGTGCTAAGTTTTCCACACCTATCAGACATATTATACTACAATACAGTTTACTGTAGTAACAACTAAATGCTAAAGTTTTACAGTTCATAGTTGAGTTCACTATAATACTACAGTATGCATTCATTAACAGTAAATAGTGTTGTAAATACTATATATATATATAGTACACTACAATTTACTATAGTTTACTATAAATACTGTAGTATTTTCACAATGCCAAAATAAGCAGGATTTGAAAGTGAGAAACTGAGAAAGAATGAAAACAATCCTTACCTCACTAAAGTTGACTGAAGCACATTGGGTCCAGTTTCCTCTGTTAGCTGGCAAGTGCAATCATTTAATGTTCGCTTGCAGCGTAAAATGAAGTTTCTTCTGTTCATTTTCAAGCAAACTGGATTTTTCTTCTTATTGAATGGAAAAGAACTCTTACGAATTGGATTATCACAAATGATCTGTGCTGAATTGGTCCGGTCTGGTTCTGTTCATCATTGATTGGATGAGAACAGTTCAATATTGCTGGCTGTGGAAATCAATGGGTGGTGACTCATTATACTAGAAGAAAAACGCCGTAAAAGACGCGCGCGCTGTGCAACCAAAACGCCGTTTGTTTACGCCGTCACATGACAATATGAACGGCGTGAAAAGCGGCGCTTTTGTTGTATACTAAACGCCGTCAAATACGGCGTCATTTACGTATTTTTCGCGCGCTTTTTATGCCGTTTGTGATCACAACGGCGTATTTTACGGCGCCAGTACTGTTTAAAACGCCTTATTTAACAGCGTTTTGAATGTTAACGCGTTTAATCTAAGGCGTAATTCTGACCCTTATGGCTTGCCATAACATTGTGCTCTGTTCACCGGAATGAAACAATCCTTTAGCATTACAGTTCCATTTCTTAAAGGGCCAGCGTAACATTTTAGCAATTAGTATTAGTACACACTTTATGGGTCTCACACTTAACACAAAGCTTAAATAACGTGAATGACATGTTATCTTTTTAAGCTGGTTACAACCTGGTTTATTTTATTCATTATGTTAACACTGTGGGAAAAAAAGTGTGTGTGTGTGTGTGTGTGTGTGTGTGTGTGTGTGTGTGTGTGTTATTTAACAACAATAAGATTATTATTATTATTCCAAATTGAGGAATTTGGAAAACATTCAAATTATTGTTATTCGGTAATAAAGTGCTGAATAAAATACTGGAATTTGTTATTGTTCTCCATATTCATTCTAGTGATGCCGAACCCTCTCTCTCTCTCTTATATCCTGAAAAGTGAATTGGAACAGACTTACCGCAGGGTCACCAAATTTGATAAGGCACAAATACAGATTATCAAAATCCGTTACCTCCCTCTATTTCACACGCAATGACTTTAATGTTCTCCATTTTCACTGTAGTGATACCAAACACACCACACTATTATATCCTGAAAAATATTTGGGTCTCATGTCAACAGGAATATCAACACCCCCCCCCTCCCCCATTTCACACAGAAAGCTTGCTCTTTTTTTAAGTTAATATTATGGTTTTTCTCAAGTTTATTATTATTATTTTGCAGCTTATTATGCACTTTTATTTGTTTTATTAACTACTTTTTAAAAGGTCTTCCCCGGTCTCCCCATGTATCCTACAGGCTGATCACGTGGTTTCTCCATTTTCACCAGCATTCACTAATAACTTAGTGTCCACTTAATCATCAGTCATAATCTACAAGTGATATCTGTTCATAATGGATTATAACATGGTTACGGAATTTAAAAATCTTCTTTTAGAGAGAATATCCCAAGAACGGCGATAAACATCAGCGTTACATCCTGAAACGGAAAGCCTCGAATTTCTGCATGATCGTTAAGTAATTAGCAGTGGAGTAAAATGTAAAGGTTGTTAAGGACATTACTATGTCTATAAAATAAGCATAATTTAATCAATATAAAAGTAAATATTTTGTAGTGATTTGAACAGTTCCATCCGATTCGCTGCCCAATGCTGCCTGAAAATTCCACTTTGCTAATGCCAGTAAAGTTACTTGAATATGTTCATTTACACCCTCATTTATATACTTTGAAATATCACCCTAATCACACTGAATCTATATTTATTTACATTTCTTTTGTGTGACTGATTAACCATCATATGTAGCTAATATGAGTAACAAAATAGTTGTGTCCATATTGGGATTGAAATAATCATCCAAATATTAACACTTAAAATAAACAGTCTTTGGCAAAAAGAAGTCTTTAATAATGTCTCTATGATCTTTAAATCTGGCAGCATTAAATTTTCCTAAAAATGTACTTCAACCAGGAGTCTAAAACCTGTTCCAGCATGATAAAGTCAGCTATATAATATACGATAAAAGCCAGCTATATAAAGATAGTCTTTACATGGTTTGGAGTGAAAGATCTCCTGCTATAGAGCTCTAACCTTATTGAACAACTTTGGGATGAATTAAAAGGTGCGGAGGCCTGGGGTGCAGTCAGTGAACACCAGGTACCAGACTTGACTAACCTTGTGGCTATATGAACACAAATCCCTATATATAAATATACAGATGTGGAAATAATTGTTGATACCCTTCCATTAAAGAAAGAAAAAAAAAATCACAAATGTCGCTAAAATAACTTGAAACTGACAAAAGTATTAATAAAAAAAAAATGTGCTGAAAATTAACTAATAAAAATGCAATATTGCTTTTGTGGTTCAACAGAAGCATTTAAAAAAAAAAGTAATGAAACCCGTAACTTAATATTTTAATGCACATTCTTTTGAGGCAATAACTGCAATCAAGCAACTTCTGTAACTCTCAATGACACTTCTGCACCTGTTAACAGGTATTTTGGCCCACTTCTTATGAGCGCTGCTCCAGCTATCTCAGGTTTGAAGGGTGCCTTCATGTTTCAGCTCGTTCCACAGATGTTCAACAGGATTTAGATTAGGGTTTAAAGAAGGCCATGTAAGAATAGTCCAATGTTTTGTTCTTTGCTGTGTGTTTGCTGTTTTTAGCTGTGTGATTTGGGTCATTTTCCTGTTGATGGACCCATGACCTGTGACTGAGACCAAGCTTTGACACTGGCAGCACATTTCACTCCAGAATGCCAGGATAGTCTTGAGATTTCATTGTACTGTGCACAGATTCAAAACAATGTGTGCCAGATGCAGCAAAGAACATAACCAAGCCTCCTCCATGTTTCACACTAGGTAAAGTGTTCTTTTTATATGCTTCAATTTTGGAACTGTGAACATAGAGCTGATGTGACTTGTCAAAAAGTTCCTGTTTTGTCTCATCTATCTAAAGGACATTCTACCAGAAGCTTTGTGGCTTATCAGAATGCATTTTGGCAAATTTCAATCTTGCTTTTTTATGATTTGCCTTCAGCAGTGGAGTCCTCCTTGTTCGTCTTCCATTAAGTCCATTTTGGCTCAAACAGTGACGGATGGTGCAATCTGACACTGATGTACCTTGAGCTTGGAGTTCACCTCTAATCTCTTTGGAGGATGTTCTCGGCTCTTTGGTTCCCATTCGTATTATCCGTCTCAATTTGTCATCAATGTTCCTCTTGCAGCCACGTCCAGGGAGGTTGGCTACAGTCCCGTGGACCGTAAACTTCTGAATAATATGTGCAACTGTAGTCACAGGAACATCCAGCTGCTTGGAGATGGTCTTCTAGCCTTTACCTTTAAGATGATTGTCTATATTTTCTTCCTAATCTCCTGAGACAACTCTCTCCTTAGCTTTCTGTGGTCCATATTCATGAAACCTAAACAGCGCAGTGACGACTTTTCACCCTTTAAATAAGCAGACTGACTGATTAGAAGTTTGTAGACACATCTGATACTAACTAAAGGGCACTGTCCCTGTAGTCAAATTATTTTCAATCTTTTCTAGAGGTACCATCATTTTTGTCCAGGCCAGTTTCATTAAATTGTTTTTTATAAATGCTTCTATTAAACCACAATTCAAACGCAATGTCTGATTTGTATTAGTTAATTTTCAGTACACTTTTATTTGAATTAGAATTTGATTATGATATTAGGCAGAAAGTAAACATTTCATACTTAAAGTTGATGTATTAGATTAAAAAAATCAGCGCAAGGATTTGATTAAGTTTGACTGTTGACACTCTTTTTAAAAAGGATCTCATGATTATGATAATGTATATTATTATTTTAATTTTTTCCCAGATGACAATTTGTTTTACATTCGACACAAGGTACCAGCAACATGAAAAAATGTAGAGTTGTTTGCAGTGAAGAACAGGCTGACATGCTGTTTCAGGAGTTTCATAGCAGCAACATAGGTGCACATTTTGGCCAGCTTAAAACTAGAGATGCCATTTCTCAGCGGTACTACTGGCCTGGCATGTCAGCCAACATAGAGAAATGGGTAGGCTTATGCACTGTATTAACATTTCCCTCATTGACTTCATAAATTCAATACCTTTTTAATTATAGAATAATAACAAATTCATATAATTAAAATGTCCAAGTATCACAGTGTACAGTGTGCCAGAAAAATAAGAAAAAGATAAAGCCGAAGACAGACCTCAAACCGATCAAGGTAACAAAAGCAAATTCAGATGATATATATATTAATATATAATAATATATTTTACACTTTATTTATTTTTAATACATATTTCCAAAATATGTAAAATATTAATTTCTTAATATTTATAAAAGTTTTCTTTTCATGTCTGTTTTTGCAGGTCAAGACTCCATTCGAACTGGTTGGAATGGACTTAATTGGAAAGTTGGTCAAATCTGACCAGGAAAATCAGTATATATGTGTGATAATAGATTATTGCAGGAGATGGGCACAGCCATATCCCCTTAAATCAAAGTCTGCTGCAGACGTTACACAATCCATATTAAAATTTGTTTATCAATTTGAAGTGCCGAAATGAATTTTAACAGAGTGTTTATCAACACAGTAAGTATATTCTGCTTCACAAATATTTTTATTTATGGAATGTTCTTTGTTGTGTAAACAGTTTTATGTAAAATGACAAATGTATGTTATTGTCAGGGAGCACCCTGCGTCTTCACCCGCACAAGCCCTGCCCGCACGGAGCAGCTCCCCTGATTACTAACACGGCACACCTGATTCCCATCACACACGCACACATATAAGCCACACATGTTCACCAACAGTTTGTCCGTTATTGTTCTCCACATCTCACGCTGTCTGCACCACAATTCCCTGCTGCTGCCAGCGCCACGCTTTCCTCAGCGCGGACCCGTGGATACTAGATACGAACTGCCTTTCTTACAGGAATATACTGCTTCATTGCTGGTGTGTGTATCCCCTGCTCTCTTTTCATTATTAAAGACTTTGTGTGCGTATACTTCGGCTTCCGCCTCATTCTCCGCATCACAGAATAACGGACCGAAGAAGAAGAAAGAAAGGAGCAGCTTACCCGGAAATGGATTCCCGATCCAGTGCTCCTTCAGATTCAGTTCGGGACCTCGTCGCCATGCTCCGAGCTACCTTCCCTTCCGCCGCAGCTCGCCCAAGCCAGGCCACCGGTAGTCCCATGGCACTCCCAGCTACGTTCTCGGGAGAACCGTCCGAATGCCGCGGCTTCCTCATGCAAGTGAATCTCTATATCGAGATGCAGCCACAGCGATTTCCCACCGAACGGTCAAAAGTCGCGTTTTTCATCTCGCTCCTGTCCGGGAAAGCGCTAGCATGGGCGCAATCGCTGTGGGAAGCCGCCGGGCTGGTGGTTAACACCTACACACCGTTCACAGCACACTTCCTGGAAGTGTTCAGCGCCGCCTCCGGGGTCCTTTCAACGGCCGATCAGCTGCTCAGCTTGCGTCAGGGAGACGACACCATCACAGATTACAGCCTCCGTTTCCGCACCATCTAGTGGCTGGAACGAGTCGGCGCTTCTCAGTATATATCGGCAGGGCTTGGCTCCAGAAATTAGGCACGCGATGGCCATCCATGATGACACTGTGGGGTTGGAGGAATTTATTCAGAAATCCATCGGCCTCTCTCAGCGTCTGGCGGCGTGCCATCCCACACCACTCCAATCTGCACCTCCGCTTTCGGTGACACCACCCGTTACGCCGGCGGCCTTCGGGCCCGAGCCGATGCAGCTGGGCTCCCAGAGACTGTCCCGGAGGGAGTGAAAGAGCCGCCTAGCCGCTGGTAAATGCCTGTACTGCGGGAAGCCGGGTCATTCAATCACCGGATGCCCCACACGCCCTGCGCGCACCACGGTGAGTTCAGTTAAGTTACCCTCAGACATTTCTCCGTTGTCTAAACTCACGGTGACGCTGCTAACTCCTGCGCTCTCCCTTTCGGTGCAGGCGCTCGTCGACTCCGGCTCGGCAGGAAACTTCATCTCGCAGGCCTGCCGCGACCGTCTGCAGCTCCCCCGTGAGAGGGGCTCCCAGGATTTAGCCATCCAGACCATCCAGGGACGTCCACTGGGTAGGGGCTGGGTGAAGTACTGTGCTCCGGTCGTGACGCTGCAAGTCGGGTTGTTCCACCAGGAGGAGATCCGGTTCATGGTGCTCGAGGACTCCACGGTCAGTGTTATCTTGGGGAGACCCTGGTTACAACAGCATGCCCCAAGGTGCTCCTGGGACCCGTGTGACATCCTGGAGTGGAGTCCCCACTGCATGAAGCACTGCCTCTCCCGGCTTCCATCCAGGATCCCCCGAGCCACGGTGGGCGCCACTCGGGTGGAAGAGGCGACAACCGCTACCCAGGTGGAGATCCCCGAGGAATATCAGGCGTTCAAGGATGTGTTCTGTGCTAAGGCGGCCACTTGTCTTCCCCCACACCGGCCGTGGGACTGCTGCATCGACCTGCTCCCGGAGGGCGAAGCTGCCCAAGGGCCGTATCTATCCCCTGTCTGCCCCTGAACACCGAGCAATGGAGGAGTATGTCCAGCAGGCTCTCCGACAGGGGTTCATCACCCCGTCTACCTCCCTGGCGGCGTCTAGTTTCTTCTTTGTGGGGAAGAAGGACGGAGGTCTCCGGCCCTGCATCGATTACAGGCAGCTGAACTCCCAGATCGCTCCTCTCCCTTATCCCCTCCTGCTTGTTCCAGCGGCCCTCGAGGACCTAAGGGAGGCTTGGGTGTTCACTAAGCATGAACTCCGGAGTGCCTACAATCTGGTGCATATCAGGAAGGGGGACGAGTGGAAGACCGCTTTCATCACACTATCTGGGCACTACAAAGGGGTTCATGAATGAGGTGCTCCAGCCTTACCTCCAGATGTTCGTGATGGTCTATCGACGACATCCTCATCTACTCACGGAACCTGGAGGAACACCACAGCCACGTGCGACAGGTCCTGGGAGCACTCCGTTCGCACCACCTATACCTGAACCTCTCGAAGTGCGAGTTCCACCGCCCTCAGACCCGTTTCCTAGGATACGTCATCAGCGCTCAGGGGATACAGATGGATGAGGGAAAGGTGAAGGCAGTGCGGAACTGACCGCTCCCAGATACCATCAAGGAGCTCCAACGCTTCCTGGGCTTCGCAAACGTTTACCGCTGATTCATCCAGGGTTATAGCCGGATTACCGCTTCCCTCACCTCGCTCCTCAGGGGAAAGGCGCGCACCCTGAAGTGGACCCAGGAGGCTCAGGAGGCTTTTCACAAGCTCCGCCGGCGTTTCTGCCACGCTCCCGTGCTGCGCCACCCGGATCCCAGGAGGCCGTTCGTGGTCGAGGTAGATGCCTCCTCAACCGGCGTGGGGGCTGCTCTCTCTCAATGGTCGGGTTCCCCTCCTCGGCTCCACCCATGCGCTTATTACTCCCATAAGCTCTCCCCGGCCGAGCAGAACTACGACATCGGCAATCGGGAGCTTCTGGCCATAAAACTCGCCCTGGAGAAGTGGAGACACTGGTTGGAGGGCGCGGAACACCCATTCACGGTCATCACTGACCACAAGAATCTCCAGTACTTGCGGGAGGCTCGGATACTAAACCCCAGGCAGGCTCGATGGGCCCTTTTCTTTACCCAGTTCCGGTTTCATGTCACCTACCGCGCCGGGACACAGAATGGTAAGGCGGACGCTCTCTCCCGCTTGTTTGGGCCGGAGGAACCCTGCGATCCAGTCTCCATCCTTCCGCCCGCACTCATCGTGGGGCCCATCGTATGGGAGATCGACGAGGAGATCCGCACAGCTTCGCTCCAGGAACCTGCCCCGGAAGGGTGTCCCGACCACCTGTCGGTGCGGCCTTATTCAGTCGGTCCACAAGGGGCTGGGTACAGGCCACCCTGGTGAGAAGCGCACGGTTCAGCTTGTCCAAGCACGATACTGGTGGCCCGGAATGACCAAGGACGTCACCCGCTTCGTCCAAGGATGTACCACCTGGGCCATGTCCAAGGTCCCATGCCACCTGCCCGTGGGCAAGCTAGTGCCGCTCCCGGTCCCGCAGCGCCCCTGGTCCCATTTGGGCGTCGACTTCGTGACCGACCTACCACGATCGGAAGGTAACACGTGCATCCTAGTGGTGGTGGATCGTTTCTCCAAGGGCTGCCGCTTCATCCCCCTGAAGGGTCTGCCCACCGCCCTTGAAACAGCCGAGGCCCTGTTCCACCACGTCTTCCGTACCTTCGGCCTCCCGGAGGAGATTGTCTCGGACACAGGGCCTCAATTCACCTCCCGTGTCTGGAAGGCCTTCTTTCAGCTCCTAGGGGTATCGTTTAACCTCTTCTCCGGCTACCATCCTCAGTCCAACGGTCAAGCGGAGAGGAAGATCCAGGAGCTGAGCCAGTATCTGAGGGTCTACTGTAGCCAGGACCAGGGGAATTGGTGTCGTTTCCTGCCATGGGTGGAATATGCACAGAACTCGCTCCGCCAAGACACCACGGGCCTCACCCCCTTCCAGTGCATGCTAGGTTTCCAACCGCCCTTGTTCCCCTGGTCCAACGAGCCCAGCAACGTGCCCGCTGTGGACGCCTGGTTCCGGGAGAGCAACCGGGTCTGGGAATCGGCTCATACCCAACTCCGACGGGCGGTTCGCAACACACGGAGACACGCCGATGCTCGTCGTCTGGAGTCCCCCCGTTTCCGGCCCGGGGATCAGGTCTGGTTGTCCACTAGGGACCTGCGGCTGAAGCTCCTGTGCCGTAAGCTGAGCCCCTGGTTCATCGGGCCCTTTAGGGTCGCCAGGCGGATTAACGAGGTGTCCTACTGGTTGGATCTGCCGCCGAGGTTTCGTGTGCACCCAACCTTTCATGTGTCATTGTTGAAGCCTTATGTCCCGTCTGTCTCTCACCCTCCAGGTGGCCCCGAGGCGCCCGTCCAGCCGGAGGTCGTAGACCAGCCGGGGGTCTACGCGGTCCGGGAGGTGTTGGATTCCCAACGGCGCGGGGGTCGCCTAGAGTACTTGGTGGACTGGGAGGGGTACGGCCCAGAGGAGCGCTCTTGGGTGGTCAAGCAGGACATGCTGGACCCGGCGCTGTTGGAGGAGTTCCAACTCCTGGGGGTGGTGTCAGGGAGCACCCTGCGTCTTCACCCGCACAAGCCCT
>JAAIIK010019328.1:111870-151282 GCA_014706435.1 Silurus glanis | reverse complement strand
GGGGGTGGTGTCAGGGAGCACCCTGCGTCTTCACCCGCACAAGCCCTGCCCACACAGAGCAGCTCCCCTGATTACTAACACGGCACACCTGATTCCCATCACACACGCACACATATAAGCCACACATGTTCACCATCAGTTTGTCCGTTATTGTTCTCCACATCTCACGCTGTCTGCACCACAATTCCCTGCTGCTGCCAGCGCCGCGCTTTCCTCAGCGCGGACCCGTGGATACTAGATATGAACTGACTTTCTTACAGGAATATACTGCTTCATTGCTGGTGTGTGTGTCTCCTGCTCTCTTTTCATTATTAAAGACTTTGTGTGCGTATACTTCGGCTTCCGCCTCATTCTCCGCATCACAGTTATTAACATATGTAAATATTAATACATATTTTCTGTAGATCAACATTGAGGTCTGCAAAATGCTTGGCATAAAAATAAGTCTTTGTGCCCCATACCACCCTCAGACCAATGGATTGGTGGAGAGGCTCAATGGCACTTTACAGAGATGAAGAATGCATCCACAACAGTTAATAAACATAATTACAGAACTTTTTCATTTGTTTTTCTATACATGGTACCTGTTTAAATTTGGGAAACACCTAGTCTTTGGTGTTTTTTAGATCAATGCATGTTCCTTTTGTTTAAATACTACATAAGAGGTGAACGATACAAAAAATTATTTTACAGTGAATCGCTGAAGCATGTTGTGTGGACAGATTAGTCCTAATGTGAGATTTTTGTCTCTAACAAATGTATGTTATGTAAGACAGAGAACAGGAGATATAATAATAGTGGACGGTCTCAATTCCATAGTGGAACATGGAGATGGAAGCTTAATGGGTTGGGGTTTTGGAGCATGGAAGGTTGGGGATACCAAAGTACATCTTCATACATCAACACCATGCAATTCCATCTGGAATGAGGCTTATTGGAACCGACTTCACCGTGCAAGGAGACGATAAGCCAAAGTGTACGGCCAAGCTCTGTAAGCATTTTTTTAGAGAGCAAACAGTTGGCTGGAATGTTATCTATCATGGCCAGTTACCGCACCCAAATCCTTTTAAACAGCTCTGGGATGAACTGGATCACACAAAAGAAATTTTCAACTTTTTGGCAAGGTTTATCGGAGGCATGGCAAAGTATTTCAGCTGCATGTTTGGAGAAATGAACTATCCAGATGCAGATAAAAGACTTATGTGCAGAATCCAGAGTTGTGATGTCAAAGAAATCAGCCATGATGCCTGCAGAAACAAAGTCAAACTGTTACCTCATCTGCCACCATTATCTTCACAATTTTCGGTACTTTAGGTTTAATAACCGAATGATGTCCCTTCCACCCTTCTTTTTATTTTTATTATCAATAATAACAACAGGATTCAACCAGATTTAGCATGGTCCACCCTGGCCAGGCTTGGTCTGTCCATGACCTTCCAACATGATGTCATTGCACCTGCAGTGGTAGAGACTAAATGCTAGAAACTAATGCTTTATCCATTTGTACGTAATCACTTATTATGAATATACCGAGTATAATTTATCACTTTCTTCGGTAATGATTATTATTAAATCATCAAAAGGTATCAAAGGTAATAACAGTAATAAAAATAAACAAAAGTTTTTGTTGTTTTGACAAAGTAAATCTTCAGAACGTTATATTACCTTGTTTGTTGTATAGAAACAAAAGGGAACATGCACATGTTCAAAAAAGACTAGTGTTTCCAAACTTTTGACACATGTATATTTGCTCCTGTCATATTTTGAACACATATTTTTGTAGAGCCCTTGCAAAACTGGTTGAGGACAAACCCAATACCTGGGACCAATATTTGGAAGTAGTCATGTTTGGGCTGTGGACAAAGAAACAGCTCACAACCCAGTTCTCTTCATTTTATCTAATGTTTGGTAGTGAAGCACGATACCCATCCAAGGTTCCAGAACATTATGAGGTGAAAAAAAAAATCTCATTATCTCTTC
Source organism: Silurus glanis (assembly GCA_014706435.1). Classification (NCBI taxonomy): domain Eukaryota; kingdom Metazoa; phylum Chordata; class Actinopteri; order Siluriformes; family Siluridae; genus Silurus; species Silurus glanis. Next base: position 149,302 of record JAAIIK010019328.1, on the reverse strand, counting down.
ATCATGGTTAATAGACAGGAGGTGGAGCTGGAGGGAGCACCGTAAAAGATTTTAAGGTTTTCGTTGGGAGTAACGAGGATGGACAGAATTAGAAATGAGTTTATTAGAGGGACAGCGCATGTAGGACGTTTTGGGGACAAAGAGAGGCTCAGTTGAGATGGTTTGAAAATGTGCAGAGGAGGGACATGGGGTATATTGGTAGGAGAATGCTGAGGATGGAGGAAAAGAGGAAGATCAAGGAGGAGGTTTATGGATGTGGTAAAAGAAGACATGCAGCTAAGTTGGTTTGAAAAAAGCAGATGGAGACGGATGATCAGCTGTGGTGACCCCAAAAGGGAGCAGCCGAAAGATGATGATCACCTGTTAATGGGTGGGATATTATTAGGCAGCAAGTGAAAACTTTTCCTCAAAGTTGATGTGTTAGAAGCAGGGAAAATCAGCAAGTGTAAGGATTTGAGCGAGTTTGACAACAGCCATATTATGACGGCTAGACAACTGGGCCAGAGCATCTCGAAAACTGCAGCTCTTGTGGGGTGTTCCTGGTCTGCAATGGTCAGTATTACTAGAGGTGGTCCAAGGAAGGAACAGTGGTGAACCAGCAACAGGGTCATAGGCAGCCAAGGCTCATTGATGCGCGTTGGGGAGCGAAGGCTGGCCTATGTGGTCCGATCCAACAGACGAGCTCCTGTGGCTCAAACTGCTGAAGATGTTAAATTCCGTTAATGCTCAACAGGTCAGAACTGTTTGGGCAGAAGAAGGAGGCCCATCGTACATCATACAAAATTATGCCTGGTCAGTGTACATCATTTAAAAAGAATATAGAATACTGTATGGAATTTATATAAAATAGTTATTATTAACATGTTTTCAAAGGTTGATAGTTCCTTCAATAATGACTGAACAGGGAACAATTGCAATTGACATTGAATGCCATAAAAAATTATTATGGACATTGTTGATAGTAATGTGGAAAAAACACACAACAGAAGAAAAAAAAGGCTATCAAATAGAACCCAACAAAGCCTTCCGGTGGGAGACATGGTGTGGCGACGTAATGTGCGCAGTGAACAGGGCAAAGGAGGAATACTTGACCCTAATTATTTTGGTCTATTTATGGTCCCCAAAATAGGGGGGGAAAGTGTTGATCTTGTGAATTCAGATGGCTGGTTAACATGCAAGGTCAACATTGACCATCTCAAACACCATTATGAGGAGACTCCACGGATACCTTAAGTTAAGGAGGCATCAACAATTTGACCCCTCTCAGCCACTTAACATCCAGAGACTTGAGGTACTTGAGGTACTTTACTAAGGGCTGTCCGGTCCCTGTACGACCGAAGCAGGAGCTTGGTTCGCATTGCCGGCAGTAAGTCAGACTTGTTCCCGGTGCATGTTGGACTGCGGCAGGGCTGCCCTTTGTCACCGGTTCTGTTCATAATTTTTATGGACAGAATTTCTAGGCGCAGCCAGGGCCCGGAGGGTGTCCGGTTTGGTGACAACACGATTTCGTCTCTGCTCTTTGCAGATGATGTTGTCGTGTTGGCTTCATCAGACCAGGACCTTCAGCATGCACTGGGACGGTTTGCAGCCGAGTGTGAAGCGGCTGGGATGAGAATCAGCACCTCCAAATCCGAGGCCATGGTCCTCAGTCGGAAAAGGGTGGCTTGCCCACTTCAGGTTGGTGGAGAGTTCCTGCCGCAAGTGGAGGAGGTTAAGTATCTTGGGGTTTTGTTCACGAGTGAGGGAAGGGTGGAACGGGAGATTGACAGACGGATCGGTGCAGCTTCTGCAGTAATGCGGTCGATGTACCGGTCTGTCGTGGTGAAGAAAGAGCTGAGCCGCAAGGCGAAACTCTCGCTTTACCGGTCAATCTACGTTCCTACTCTCACCTATGGTCATGAGCTCTGGGTCATGACCGAAAGGACAAGATCCCGGATACAGGCGGCCGAAATAAGCTTTCTCCGCAGGGTGGCTGGGCGATCCCTTAGAGATAGGGTGAGAAGCTCGGTCACTCGGGAGGAGCTCAGAGTAGAGCCGCTGCTCCTCCACATCGAGAGGGGTCAGCTGAGGTGGCTCGGGCATCTGTTCCGGATGCCTCCTGGACGCCTACCCGGGAAGGTGTTCCGGGCGCGTCCCACTGGGAGGAGACCCCGGGGAAGACCTGGGACACGCTGGAGAGACTATGTCTCCCGGCTGGCCTGGGAACGCCTCGGTGTCCCCCCGGAAGAGCTGGAAGAAGTGTCTAGGGAGAGGGAAGTCTGGGCATCTCTGCTTAGACTGCTGCCCCCGCGACCCGGCCTCGGATAAGCGGGAGAAGATGAATGAAGATGAATGAATCAGCCACTCAATAAAACCTCCTCTCCTCCTCCACCTTGTAGCATCTGGGTAAGGGTAATTTAGACTTCATGTCCCAGGCATTCCTTTTAACCCTTGACATCTGGGTTTCAATCAAAGGATTAGCACCACAGCTTACACCTTTAATTGAGGGATTTTCATACCACAGTGTCATACCCCCATCCCGGAAGACACAAAGCAGAACAGACCCTTGGCTTTTCTGGTTGACTTCACAGGGACGATTAAACCATAAAACACTCCACTCTCGAAACTCTGCCCCAGTACGACGAGTATAACACACACACACACACACCACAAGGGAGCATTCTTTATCAATTAAATAATAGATAAAATGTTACACATTCTATGACAGACCTATATCTTTGTATTTTCTCCTTTAAATAAACCTAGTGTTTAACTCTGTTTTAACAATAGTTACACTTTAAAGGTTTATTAATGTATCTATGCTTTTCATGCTTAATATCAAAATGATCACAAACGTATATGTTCTTTATTTTCCAAACAAAACGTGCAAACAAAGGAAGTTTCTCCCTTCGAAAGATTGGGTGTGGCTTTAAAATGACTTAAACCCAACTAATTGTTGCTCAGAAACTGTTCTCCGAGATGGGACTCAAAACCCTTTTGAGAGATCTTCCAGAGAGCTTTACATTCAAGAACTTCTATTTAGATCTTCAGGAGAACCTGGAAGAACTTCTATCTGCCTCCTAACGGACTCTTCAAGAATTTCCTTTGTTTACCGCATCCGGACTCTTGTGCAACAAGCCAATGCAAGTAACCATTTTACCAACCAGTCTAAATGCGTGATTAAGCTTGAGCCCCTTATTTTTAAGGTGAATTTGAATTTCTTGATGATTCTCGTTTAGGTTGTGGTTATTTTGAAGATTAAGCTTGCCATTCCTTTACTTTATTTCTCTCTCTTCTTTTTCCTTCTCTTCCTCCTTTTATTTTTATTTTCTTTCTTTTTGTATGTTTGTGTAGTTAGTTCTATGTTGTGTTTGTCTCATTCATTAAACGGTGTATTTGTCATAAGTGAGTCTCTGAGTACCACTTACATTTCAAAGTTCCTGCAATATTTGATCTTAACTACATGCTCTATTAATTGTATGGTATAAAGTACTATACAAGTCTTTCTTGGCCGGGGAGATACCCCTTTTATAGAATTAATAAAAGATTATACTGTCTGTTTGGTGAAGAACAGACCAAATAACGTTACGTTGTAATGTTAATTCCATTACTTTTAATTCAATTTAATTTAAATATTTAGTTGTAATTCTAACCCGTTATAATTACTCAAATATTTCCCTTTTTGCGAGATAGATTTGTTACACGATGAATATTCTGATGACTTCATCCTTTTTGTCTCAACGAAAAAGTGATAGTAATAAAAATCTGTCTATCAAGACACAATCTTTAAGAGGGCAAAGTGTGTTCCACAACACACTCATTGTTCGTCTAATGAGCAAGAGGTGGTGAGTGAAAAATCTATCTCCGCTAAAGACCTCATATATGACTATGCACCCAGTGATGATCACGATAGCACCACACTCAAAACTGAGACACTCCAGCATTTTAAGAAGACACCAAAAGAGTCTTCTGATAAACAGTCAGGGAATGGCAATGTGTCAAAACTTGAAACTCCCCAAAAATCTTTTCCACCCACAAATATTGTGTGTGCAAGAAACCACAGTCTAAAATTGCCCATCACCTTAAAACCCATTAAGACACTGAGAAAGAAATTGCTGCTGCATTCTTGCTCCCTAAATACTCCCAAGACAGAAAAAGGTTACTTGAGCAGCTACGAAACAAAAGGCAATTATGAACATAATCAAGAGGTTATGGAAAGTAAAAGTGGACCACTGAAAGTTAGAAGAAGGCAAGGAACATTGAATAATAAACTAAGTGCCAAAACATATGTGCACTGTGTTTACTGTAAAGGCCTGTTTGTTCGCATGGAGCTGTGGCGCCATACAAGGACATTCAAAGATGTCTTCTGAGTCTGAAGCAACTGCTAAAGTGAAAGTCTTAATTTTAGCAGATATCGCAGAGTCAACAGTTTCCCAACCAATATCTCCGGAGGTGTTTAAGGTCTTGGGAAATATGAAGAATGATGACGTTTCATCTGTAGTTCAAAATTATTTCTCATACTTCAGTTGAGTCAGTGTTTTTACAACAAGCATGGAAGCAAACCAACGAAATCGGAATACATCAGACAGAAGGCCTTGAAAAAGGAGAACCAGAAGGTAATACAGCCATGAGGGATCTCTGGGATAAGAGACGACCCACCACACCACCGTCAACAATCCTGAGTGAACATGTGAGAGTGAGGAGACGACAGCAAACAAATATCCCAGTTCACCAAACACTCAATATCCATGATCCCTCCAGATCTGCACCTATAACTAAGAAAAATCTACTGATAAAAGACTTGACTAAATAAATATGTTTTCAGCCTTGAATTGAACCCTGAGACTGTGTCTAAGTCCCGACCACTGATTCGAAGGCTGTTCCATAACTGTGGGGCTTTATAAGAGAAAGATCGGCCCCCTGCTGTAGTCTTAATTATTTGAGGTACCAACAAATAGCCTGCACCTTTTGATCCAAGTAGGCGTGGAGGATCATATTGTTACAGAAGTTCACTCAGATACTGCGGTGTGAGACCGTTAAGTGCTTTATACATCAATAGTATTATTTTATAATCAATGTGATGTAATTGTGAGCAGTGTAGACTGATTAAAACAGAGGTGATGTGGTCATATTTTCTAGATCTAGTGAGGAGACCCAGACAGTTAATCGTTACAGTAGTCTAATCTAGATGTAACAAAAGCATTAACTGCATCCTGTAACGACATCATATTTATAATTTTAGCAATATATTTTTAAGGTGAAAGAAAGCGATCCTGGTAATATTATTCACGTGAGCCTCAAAGGAAAGACTCTGGTCTATAATTGCACCAAGGTTTTTGACTGCTGTAAACACTGAGATAGAAACACCATCCAGAGATGCTACGTAATCGGAAAGTTTACTTCTAGCTGCATGTGGTCCTAGTAAAAGTACTTCAGTCTTATCTGAGTTGAGCAGAAGGAAGTTATTAAGCATCCACTGTCTAATGTCGTTTACACACTCCTCAACATTGTTAAGCTGATCTCTCTCATCTGGCTTGCTGAAATATACAGCTGTGTATCATCAGCATAGCAATACCATGTTTATGTAAAATTTCACCCAGAGGCAGCCTATATAAAGAGAAAAGCAGTGGGCCTAAGACAGATCCTTGCAGAACACCAAACTTTACCTCAGAGAGTGTGGGAAACTCACCATTTACATAAACAAACTAGTAGCGATCAGTCAGATAAGACCTGAGCTAGGAGAGAGCTGTTCCATTTATTCCAACAACATTCTCAAGTCTAGCAAGCAGGAGATTATGATCACTGGTGTCAAAAGCTGCACTAAGGTCGAGCAAAACAAGTAAAGAGACAAAACCCTGATCAGAGGCCAATAACAGTCATTTACCACCTTAATTAGCATCGTCTCTGTGCTTTGATGAGGCCTAAATCCTGACTGATGCATTTAAAAAATGTTATTCCTCAGTAGATGTGAGCAGAATTGCTGTGCTACAACCTTTTCTAAAATCTTAGAGATAAAGGGGAGCTTTGATATTGGACTGTAGTTGGACAGCTGGCATGGTGAAGGTCAGGTTTCTTAATTAGGGGATTAATAACTGCCAGTTTAAGTATTTAGGTAAAAAACCAGTGCTGATTGAAGAGTTTATTAATTTTTGAACAGGTTCAATTTCTTCTGGAATTATCTGTTTGCATTCTCTATCCCTCTCCTACAAGTTTCTTCAAAGTCATTCTCTAGAATAGGAGTAAAACTTTGTAATTGATTGTCTGTTATAATTACACTGCTGTCTACGAGGTAATTTATAAAATAGTTTAGATTTTTTGCCTGTGTTGTTCAACTGTATTATACATTTTTTTTTAAATGAAATCATTACTACCTATTGATGGTGTGCATGTGAGTGCAGTGCTTTTATTTCCTGTTAATTTTGCTACCGTGCTGAATAAAAGTCTAGGATTCTGCTTGTTATTTTTTATGAGGGTGGAGAAATATGCTGATCAGCAGCACTTTTCTAGAACTCAGGAGATTCCCCTTCCATGCTATTAGAAATACTGTCAATGTCTCATGAAGATTATGGACCTTTAAAGAAATGCCGACCCAACAAACATCCTGAACCATCTAGAGACGTACCAGCGCTTTTTGGATTTCACTTCATGTAGAGTTTGGACATTGGACCTTTTTGAGTGTTTATAGGTGTTTGAAGCTGGTGTTGGATTTATGATGATCGCAAATGTTGAGCTATTTTATGAGTTGAATTGATTTTTTATTTCTTCATATATAAATACATGAAATCAGTCCTGGAGCAATCCATAAAAGTAATGGTTTAAAAAACACATGTCTCATTAGTTTAAATTTTAAATTGAATGGAGAAATCATAAAATATGAGTTTCCTACAAACATTTATCTGAGACCATGTCTGGTTTGCCCCTCCCTGCCCAGCCCAGCCCAGCCCAAATTTTAGGATTCACAGCTGAAATGCCCTACTTAACTTTAAATGATAACAGTTCCTGAGAAAAATGTGCTACATACACAATTCAGATATCATTGGAAAGAAGACACTGAGCTAAAATTGATATTGCTCAAAAAGATAATGAAGTGCCATGCATATACATTTCCTGCATTGAACATTATTTTTGTTCCACATATAAATACATGAAATCAGTCCTGGAGCAATCCAGGAAAGTACTGGATGGCCACCACATGTCTCATGAGTTTATATTTCAAATTTTATGAAGATTTTCATAACAAATGAGATTCCTACAAACATTTATCTTAGACTATGTCTGATCGTTTTCTCCCTCCCACTGTTTGAGAGACACCTGCTAAACTCAGGTGGCCATTCATACTCTATACATACATATTTGTGACTTAAATAGTCTAATATCCTTTTGCTTTTTGAATTTACTTAAATAAAATGTATAGCTAAATATCTCCATATTTCACTTGGGACCCCTCTCTTCTAAAATGCTTTTGACTCCCTTCACAATTGTTATAGCTCATACTAAAAACAAATTTTCTGAAATGTCTCAAGATCAGGGCCAAACATTTGTTAATTAAATGTTTGAATCAAATATAGGCATAGAAAAAGAAAACAAGATAAACAACTGTGATTCCACCCCATCCTTACAGTGCTGTAGAATCTTCTTCATCTTTCGGCTGCTCCCATTAGGGGTCGCCACAGCGGATCACCCGTCTCCATACCACCCTGTCCTCTACATCTGCCTCTTTCACACCAACTACCTGCATGTCAGGTCTTAATATTTCCAGACTGTTTCACTATAACTTAATTCTGAGTAGACAAATTTTTACTCCATGCAATAAGGAGCATTTTAATATTACTTGTTAATTTCTGTGACAAAGGGAAAGGTAAACATAACTCAGTGTGGTACTTATTTGGGGAAAAAGTCCTGATAACCCCCCCTCCCCCCGTACTACTGTCAGGGAGCACCCTGCGCTCTCACCCGCACAAGCCCCGCCAGCACGGAGCTGCTCCCCTGATTACTAACTCGGCGCACCTGACTTCCATCAGCCTCCCTCCTTTATAAGCAGCTCCTCTTCTAAGTAACGCTGTCTGTTATTGTTCTCATGGACTCAAGCTGTCAGCTCCACGCTTCCCGTTTTGCTGCCAGCTCCGCGCTTCGCTTCACGCGCTACAGAGACCTTCTCTACAGACTGTCTGTTCTCGCCGTATCTACTCTGATTCCGTTCTGGTGTGTGTGTGTTCCCTGGATTACTCTGCTATTATCATTAAAACTTTGTTTGCTCGCACTTCGGCTTCCGCCTCGTCCGCGCCTAACAACTACAGTCCCTGACAAAAGTCTTGTCGTTTATCTATTTTGTAGAAATACCTGCTATTAACCTGACTTTTAATTAATCAATTGGTGTTAGAAATAGCTCATATGAAAAGCTAAAACGCTCCCAAATGATGTTTAATGCGCTGAAATAAATTAGTTTCACTGAAAAAAAGAGTTATCATTTAATCAAGACAGAAAGGTCAAGTTTTGGCAAGACAAAAGTTGTCTCGCCTATACAGAAATTGAACAAATTTACTGCAAATACAAAAATATGTCAGCAAATTAAGTAGTGGTGCTGTGAGATCCAAATTTAATATCTTGTATGACTTCCATGAGCTTGAAGGACTGCATCCATGCGGTTTGGCAAGGATTCATACAATTTATTGATTAAGTCATCAGGAATAGCAAAGAAAGCAGTCTTGCATGCCTCCCAGAGTTCATCAATATTCTTTGGTTTTGTCTTCCATGCTTCCTCTTTCATCCTAACCCCACATATGCTCAATGATGTTCATGTCTGGTGACTGGGCTGGCCAATCCTGGAGCATCTTGATCTTCTTCGCCTTGAGGAACTTTGATGTGGAGAAGGTAGCTCTTATTGGATTTCTTGGTATTTTAGACAATTGATGTTGCCTTCCACCCTGCAGATCTCTCGCACACCCTCATACTGGATGTAACCCCAGACCATGATTTTTCCGCCACCAAACTTCACTGTTTTCTGGGTGAATCTCGGATCCATGCGGGCTCCAGTAGGTCTCCTGCAATATTTGCAGCGACTGTGGTGTAATTCAACAGACGATTCATCTGAAAAATCCTTCCTTTTAGCAGGCTGTGGGCCTTGGCAAATGCCACACGGTTTTTCAATTGTCTTTTGTTTAGTGCTGGCTTCTGGGCACTGATTCGACCATGGAGGCTATTTCGAGACAGAATCCGACAAACTGTTTTGGTCAAATTTTATTCGTCACATACACATACATACAGTACGACATGTAGTGAAATGCTTTATACGACTGACCGGCATGAGGGAATAGGGTGGGGGAAGAAATAAAACAAGGGAAAAAGAAGGCAGATAAATAAAACCAATAAACTATGTAAAATATAAAATATATAAAGATATATATATATATATATAGGAAAAAAATAGGAGAATTGTATATACAGGGTATGCTTATGACGCAGGGTATGCTTATGACACAGGTATGCTAATGACACAGGGTATACTTATGATACAGTAAACAGTAATCACATAAGGTAGTTGATGTGATTGTCCTTAAAGTGAACGTGTGCGGTATGGTGTGTTAAAGTGCACTGTGCCGTTCAAGTCCACAGTTAAAGTGACTGTCCAGGGTTTAAAGTGTTGTAGACACTCTTTTAAAAAAAATAAAAATATATGCAGAAGTGTGATGATGGAGAGAGAGTGACCAGCTTTTAGATCCTGGGTGTCTCCTGGTTTGAACTCTGAATGGCCTGTGGGAAGAAGCTCCTCCTCATTCTCTCTGTGTTCGCTTTCAGGGAGCGGAAGCGTTTCCCTGAACGCAACAAAGAAAAGATTCCATTGTTAGGATGGCTGAGGTCCTTCATAATCTTCCTGGCTCTGGTCCGGCACCGCGTGCTGTAGATGTCCTGCAGGTTAGGGAGCTCAGTGTGGATGGTACGTTCAGCTGAACGCACCACCCTCTGGAGGGCTCGCCTGTCCTGCATGGTGCTGTTCCCGAACCAGGAAGTGATGCTACCCGTCAGAACGCTCTAAATGGTGCAGGTGTAGAAGGTCTTCAGCACCTGAGAGGGTAGTTTAAAGTCCCTTAAGCGTCTTAGAAGGTACAGACGCTGCCGGGCCTTCTTCACCAGGGTGTTGGTGTGACAGGACCAAGACAGGTTCTGTGTGATGTGAACACCTAGGTACCGGAAACTGTCCACTCTCTCCACTGGACTCCCGCTGATGTTTAGCGGTTGGTATGACCACTCCTGCTTCGTGCTGAAGTCCACGATCAACTCCTTAGTCTTGCTGACGTTCAGGAGAAGGTTGTTCTCCTGGCACCATATCTCCAGGTTTTTAACCTCCTGTAGGTAGGCCGTTTTATCGTTGTTGGAGCTCAGACCCACCACAACAGTGTTGTCAGCAAACTTGATGATGGTTGTGGAGTTGGAAGTGGCCACACAGTCATGTGTACAGTGAGTACAGCAGGGGGCTCAGAACACAACCCTGGGGAGCTCCAGTGCTGAGGGTGAGGGTGGATGAGGTGTGTTTTCCCACCCGTACGGCTTGTGGTCTGTCAGTCAGGAAGTTAGAGATCCATTGACACAGTGGCAGGCTGAGTCCCAGGACCTCCAACTTAGAGGTGAGTGTGGAGGGAATTATAGTGTTAAATGCTGAACTGTAGTCAACATACAGCATCTTTGTATAATTCCCACAGCATCTTTGTATAATCGGAGTATAATTCCCTCCAGGTCTCGTGGAGCTCTGCTGCAGTGGAAAATGGGCTGGCCTTGGATCTTTGAGCCTGACCTGGGCTTGTCAAGAACGTCTCCAGTCTCTTCAAATCTTGTTTTTTATCCTCTGTACTTGACGCTGAGACACATTGAAGGTGTCTGCCACATCAGCAGTTGATCTGGTCTTCAGCCTCTTGATAATCAAAACTTTAGTCTCAGGGTGAAGCTTAGGCATGTTTGCAGAGGTCTAGTTGCAGTTGATGTGAAGGTCTAGTGTACTGGGGTTCTTTTTTGTCACAGGTGAAGCTCATATGACAAGGCGACAACACTTATGTCTTTGCAAAAATTGACTCAATGGGGTTTACCAAGCTGTGTATATTAGAATACTTTTTGACAGTTTCGTTTTGCACTGAAACATTATTACAAAAGCTGTTTGGATTAAAATGAGCCATTTCTTGTAAAAACAAAATCTTGATTAGAAATATATTTCAGTGGCACTTCAGGTCAATTTGTACACAAGCGACAAGACTTTTGTCAGGGACTGTAGTATGTTGTGTGTGTGTGTGTGTGTGCCTGTGCATGGGCAGGTGTGTGTGATTGAGTGAGTGTGTTCAGCATGGCGTCTCCGAGCGTGAGGCTGTTTGAGAATTTCCCTCGCCGGCACGGTGTGCGGGGCGAGTGTAGAGGAGTGTGTATGATAGCGATTGGAAATGTGGTGGGCATGAGAACGTTGTCTGCCGGATGAACAGTGTAATTGTATTTTTTTTCTTTTGTCTTCATAAAGTGACCAAACTGATCCAGAAAGGAATTGTTAACAACAGTGAGTGTATACTGGTTTTTCACCTCAGTTCTCTTACAAAAAAAGGTCATGCTGTCCAATGTCCATCCCTTTATTAGTGATGATTACATCTTTAGATTTTCCCTTTATTAGTGTGATTTACATGTACAGGACAGGAAGAGCTGTATAATGTTATCAAAGCTAAATCAACAACATGTCAGTTAGATCCCATTCCAACTAATCTATTGAAGGAAGTGTTACATACAGCTTGTGAGCCTCTTCTCAATATTATTAACTCCTCACTATCTTTAGGTCACGTCCCTAAATACCTCAAGTTAGCAGTTATTAAGCCCCTCATTAAGAAACTTAATCTGGATCCAAACACGCTAACGAATTACAGCCCCATTTCAAATCTCCCATTTATGTCTAAGATTTTAGAAAAGATTGTCGCTGCCCAGTTATGGACAGAGGACGCGACCCGTACCGGCGTCCACAAGGGAAACGAGCCGGCGTCAGGAACAGGCTGAGGGCACGCGCACACCGCGCTCCCTTACCTAGTATCCTGTTAGCCAACGGCCAGTCACTGGAGAACAAGCTCGACGACCTCAGGGCAAGGGTCAAGTTCCAGAGGGACATTCGGGACTGCAACCTTCTCTGCTTCACCGAGACATGGCTGAACCCAGCGGTGACAGAGTGAACTGTCCCTATGGTCAGCATGACGCTACACACACACACACACACACACACACACACACTACACTTTCACTTCACCTCCGTTTCTTGCTACAGCGCTGTGGGTGCACAAACACGCCAGGCAGCACGCCGCTCGCATACACACCACACGCACACTCACGTCATTCTCTCATCCCGGACAATAAGCACACGCACACACACACACACACACTCACACACTTCCTAATTCCTAATTCCACAAGGACTTCCTAATTCTTTATGTATATGTTTCCTTTTGTTGTTTTGTTGTTTAAGTTTTATGTACTCACCTGTTTGTTGCGTCGGTCTTCCGGGTGGGTTTGGACAGCAGCCAACCAGAGCGGCTGGCTTTAAAGCGCCAGCGCCAGCGCTGCGTCGCACATGCGCAGTAAACCCGAAAGTCGCTGAGTTTATTGTGATGGGACTTTTTTTGTGATTATTATTATTTGTATTATTATTATTGGTATTGTTATTCTGTTTACTATTTATTATGATATATAATATTACTATTTATTATGATATATAATGTTATAACTCCATTCTATGACTGGTTACAAGTTCCAACCCCTTTGGGAGAAATGGTTGAGTCCAAGGGGAGGGGCTTACCCTTTAAAAACCAGTCTCCCACTTCAATTCGGGGTGGGAGTTGTAGGAGTGTTTGTAATGGAGTTAGTGGAGTCTGAGAGCTATTGAGTAAATGCACATTGGTAGGTGCTCCTACTTTGTATATAGTTTTCTTTATTTTCCTCAGATTTTCTTTGTTTTGGTTTTTTCCACTTTTCTTTTCTGGGGATTTGTATATATTTTGGACTTTGCACTTGAGCACACTGTAAATAAACACCACTTTACACTGAACATCACAGCGAGTATTGCCATCATTTGGGTAGAAGGCGAACCCGTAAGGCCGCTCTACCACACCCTCAAACCATAAAACAATTCACTCTCGAAACTCTGCCACAGTACAACTGTTTGTGACTGACACACACACACACACCACCCTGAAAGCCAGATAACCCATCTGGCCTCTCTGGTTGACTTCACAGGGACCCTGTGAGAATGGAGCTCAGGAAGATCAAAGCGAGGAAGGCTGCAGGCCCAGATGGCATCAGCTCCAGGCTCCTTAAGACCTGTGCAGACTAGCTGTGCGGCATATTGCTGTACATGTTTAACCTGAGCCTGAAGCTGGGAAAGGTGCACCAGCTATGGAAAACTTCCTGCGTGGTGCCTGTTCCAAAGACGTCGCGCCCAAAAGACTTTAGGGACTACCGACCAGTAGCACTGACCTCGCATCTGACAAAGACATTAGAGAGGCTGGTGCTCACTCATCTCCGACCTCTGGTGAGCCCATCAATTGATCCACTTCAGTTTGCCTACCAACCTGGCATTGGAGTGGAAGACGCAGTCATCTTTCTCCTAAATCGTCTATTTCACACCTGGAAAAGGCTGGGAGCACTGTGAGAGTCATGTTTTTTGACTTCTCTAGTGTTTCTAACACCATCCAACCTGTGCTCCTGAGGGACAAGATGGTGTACATGGGAGTGGACCATCATCTGTCTGCCTGGATACTGGACTACCTCACAGACCGACCACAGTATGCGAGGACTCGTGACTGAGTCTGACATGATTGTCTGCATCACTGGAGCCCCGCAGGGAATGGTACTAGCCCTGCTTCTCTCACCATCTACACTGTAGACTTCATGTTCAGCTCAGCAACCTGTCACCTGCAGAAGTTCTCTGATGACTCTGCCATCGTCGGTCTGATCACGGATGATGATGACAGGGAGTACAGAGGACTTATACAGAACTTTGTGGACTGGTGCCAATGGAGCTGCCTCCAGATAAATGCAGGGAAAACCAAAGAACTGGTGGTGGATTTCCGTAGGCACAAACAGGCTTCATCATTACCATCGGGGAACATTCAGGGAAAGGACATTGTGAGAGTGGACTCTTACAAATACCTGGGTGTTCACCTAAACAACAAACTGGACTGGACAGACAACACTGAGGCAATTTATAAGAAAGGGCAGAGCAGACTCTTTCTACTGAGGAGACTAATGTCTTTTGGAGTGCAGGGAGAGCTACTGAAGAACTTTGACACTGTGGTGGCCTCAGCCATATTCTATGGTGTGGTCTGCTGGGGCAGCAGCATCTCTACTGCAGACAGGAAGAGACTGGACAAGCTGATCAGGAAGGCCAGCTCAGTCCTGGGGATTCCCCTGGACACTGTACAGGAGGTGGGAGAAAGGAGGATGGTAGCAAAACTATCATCATTGCTGGAGAATGCCTCTCACCCCCTTTATGAAACCGTTTCATCGTTGAGCAGCTCCTTAAGTGACAGACTGTTACATCCTAAGTGTCTGAAGGAGCGTTATAGAAGGTCTTTTCTCCCTGCTGCTATTAGACTTTACAATCAAACAGAGGTGGGAAGTAACGGAGTACAAATACTTCACTACTGTACTTGAATTTTTGGTATCAGTACTTTACTCCTATTTATTTTTCAGACAACTTTTTACTTTTACTCATTACATTTTTACACAAATATCTGTACTCTCTAGGGTTACATTTTCAAAACCGGCTTGTTACTTTAGTTTTAATTCATTGATTTGGTGGAATATTTTTTTTCACTGCACGCCGATTTCCTTTTAATGCACGTCTTTTTCAATCCACTGGTGTATAAAGTCCTGACTCTCACTCTTTACAAAGATAAGAATGAGCATGGCAGAAGGCAGTAAGAAGTCTGGGGTTAAAGTGGATGAGACAGAGGGAGTCAGTGATGTAAACATGACTGAGAACAGAGACATTCCTGATCATCATCATCTTTTCTCTGCTTGTGTTATATATGTGGATCTTCAGCCTGGACATATTCATTAGGTAATTTGTTTTGTATTGATATATATTTGGCTGTCAAAATTCAAATTCTTTTAAACGGCACTAAATGTTATTAACGCGCTATCAATTCAGCGCACATTTCTGTTTTACCATTTTTATAAAAATAAATAAATACACAAATAAATAACTAAATATAAAAGAGGCAAAATTAAAACGTTCGGCAAAACGTTTATCCACGACGTCCTTTCTTTACTTAGATATTGTCAGGCTTCTGACGCGGAAGCAGATAAAGTCCGATCATTGTCTTTATTGCCAAGCAAAAAACAAAACTCACACGCCGTGAACAAAAACAAACCAAGACATCCGCTCGTAACGAGTTATCCACTATGAGCGCGAATGTCCAAAGCAAAATCCAAAACGGAAACGGAGTTCGGAGATAACGCCAGCTGTGAATGCAGGCGTTCGAGCAGCCACGCGATTCTGACTGCTATCGAGGGGGGCGTGGCAGGGTGAATCCCTGACAGCTACCGAGGGGGGCGTGGCAGGGGGATCCCTGACAGTACCCCCCCCTCCAGGGGCGACACCTGACGCCCCAAAACCCACCTACGCCAGGCGGGCCAGGGCACTCCGAGGAAGGCCTCCTTAAACGCCCGGAAACAGTGGAGGCCCGGTGGGCATCGCCGTGGAATCGAGGAAGACCGGGAAGAGCCCAAGGCGATGCGGCGTCCTCTGAGGGTCCTGGAGGACCGACGTCGCCGTCTGAGGGACCTGGAGGCGGCCCGTCGCCCTGCGGAGGACCTGGGGGCGAGACGTCGCCCTGCGGAGGACCTGGGGGCGAGACGTCGCCCTGCGGAGGACCTGGGGGCGATCCGTCGCCCTGCGGAGGACCTGGGGGAGAGACGTCGCCCTCTGTGGGGCCCGGGGGCGAGACGTCGCCCTCTGTGGGGCCCGGGGGCGAGACGTCGCCCTCTGTGGGGCCCGGGGGCGAGACGTCGCCCTCTGTGGAGCCCGGGGGCGAGACGTCGCCTTCTGTGACCGGAGGTGTCGGTTCGATGTCCTTCTGCCGGCCAGGCGGCGGTGCGTCGACCTCTACGCGGCCAGGCGGCGGTGCGACGACCTCTACGCGGCCAGGCGGCGGTGCGACGACCTCTTTGTGGCCTTTGACACGAGCTGAGCGCTCCTGGGGACCCTGAGGTTGGACCGAGTTCGTTTGGGGACCCTGGAGCCGAGCGGCACCCTCTGCGGTACTCTGTGGCGGCTTGGGGCTCTCGTGACGGGTCTGTGGCGGCTCGGCGCTCTCGTGACGGGTCTGTGGCGGCTCGGCACTCTCGTGACGGGTCTGTGGCGGCTCGGCGCTCTCGTGAAGACACTGTGGCATCGCGGCGCTCTCGTGATGACTCTGTGGCGACGCGGCGCTCTCGTGATGACTCCGTGGCGGTAAAGCACGCTCCGGCAGACACTGTGACGGCGAGGCACGCCCACGGGAACCTCGGAACAGAGCGGCGCGCTTGTAGATGCTCTGAGACGGCATGAAGCGCTCGCATACGGCCGGAGATGGTGCGGTGCGTCCACGAGAACCCCGGAACACAGCAGCGCGCGTGTAGAGACCCTGAGATGAAGCTGCACGCTCATGGAAGCCCTGCAACGGAGCCGCGTGATCTGGAGAACCTTGGAACAGAGCCGTGCACCTGGGAGAACTCTGGGATCGAGTCACGTGCTCTAAAGGACTCATGAATGGAGCACGTTCATCCTCAAGGGGACTGCCGTGGCGATCCACCACCTCCATCCCAAACATCCCCAGAAGAGTGAGCCAAAATTGCCCCCTTTGGCGCTCCATAGCGAGCTGGCTTTGACGAGGGCGTCACCAGACAGGAGGGAAATACAGAGGGCGATTTTGGCTCGTTCGGAGGGATACTGGGAAAGATTTTCGACCACATACTCGCCGATGCTCCGCAGGAATCCTCCCAATCCGTCTCTCTCCCCGGAGAAACGAGCCGGAAATCCCCTCGCGCTCTCTGAGGGGCGTGGCGCAGCCGCGCCCGCATGATCCGGCTTCTGTGGTTCCGAACCGCGAGGAGCGGCACTGAGCTTCCGGTGGAAATTAGAAGCCGGGTTCGGCTGCCAATCCATCGCGGTCGGAATGGCGAATCCGCGTTCGGTTCAGGTCGGTCGTTCTGTCAGGCTTCTGACGCAGAAGCAGATAAAGTCCGATCATTGTCTTTATTGCCAAGCAAAAAACAAAACTCACACGCCGTGAACAAAAACAAACCAAGACATCCGCTCGTAACGAGTTATCCACTATGAGCGCGAATGTCCAAAGCAAAAGCCAAAACGGAAACGGAGTTCGGAGATAACGCCAGCTGTGAATGCCGGCGTTCGAGCAGCCACGCGATTCTCCAGCATGACAATGCAACGACCGACAGCCTGTGACTCAAGAACGTGAGTTTAAATAGTCTAATCCTTAATGAGCCACAGCTGTCGGTAATCAAGGCCGGCATGGGATAACGAGGCAGTGTGACAGGGGGATCCCTGACAGCTACCGAGGGGGGCGTGGCAGGGGGATCCCTGACAGATATAAAATAAATAAATAAACTCCACCGAAAAATATTTTTAATCAGTAAACTTTGATTTGAGACTCATAAATAAAACAAAACACCAAATCCGCCATGATTCACACAATTTACCCTCTGGGTGGTGTTTTGTGGGTTTTTCCCTCATAATGGCGAAACGAACTTAAATTTCTCTCTTTACTGATCGTACAGATAAAAACAATACATCATTCAAATCTTTAAAATGTCTGATGATATATATATAAAAGCTTCTTTACTTGACTTGAAGAGGTGCAGTTTCTCCGGTATCACCTCATTAACTGTCCGTTTGGAAACACACCAAAGGCTCTTAATGATGTCCACACATCTCTGCACTGCTGTAGCCTTTATATTTAATCACTGTAGCATCTGGCTTGTGTCATTTAGACTTCATGTCTCAGGAATTTCCTTTTAACCCTTGACATCTGCTTTTCAATGAAAGGATGAGCACCACGGCTTACACTTTTATTGAGAGCTTGTATACCACAGTGTCATACCCCCCCGGAAGTCTGATAACACAAGCCAGTCTCTATACCTTACACACACACACACACACACACACACACACACACACACCCTGAAAGCCAGATAACCCCCTGGCCTCTCTGGTTGACTCCACAGGGACCCTCAAACCATAAAACAATCCACTCTCGAAACTCTGCTCCAGTATGACTGTTTGTGACACACACACACACACACACACACACACACACACACACTGGGGCACTCTTTTACTAATCAAACAAATAAACAAGATGTTCCACATTCCACGACATTAACCTATACCTTGTATGTAGCTCCTCCCCAATTATAGTGGTACTCTAAAAGTCTTATTCTTGTAACCCTGTTTTAATGTTGTCTCTTCTGTTAAGGCTTGACTGACTTAAAATTATCTTCGCTTTATTCTTTCTTTCCTAACAAGGGTGCATTGTATACATCAGAATACAACATTGTATTAACGTCAGTTATACTTTAATTACTGATCTCTGTATGTTAATTTACCCCTGTTCTAATGCTGTAATTCCTTTTCATGTTTAGTATCCAAATGAGCACAAAATTATCTGTTACTTATTTTTCACACAATGGTGCATTTTATTTGATCACGAAAGGTACCATACCGTCTTAAAACACTTTGGATAAAACTAAGTTCTCCAAAGCGAGTATAACCTGGAAACCATGCCCACAAACACATGAACAAAGGGAGTTTTTCCCTCCAAAAATTTCAGGCCATAGCATTGGCCATTCCCCCAAAGATGGGTGGGGTTCAGGACCTTTAAAACATCTTGAACCCAACTAATCAACTGTTCAGTCAAGTAAATCAAGCTCGCTCACTCGGCTCGACCGGAAAGGCTCGGAATTTTGAATTCGATAAAGTGAATTGAAATTACTTGAGTCTCATTTAGGATGTGATTAATTTTGAGTTTTAAGTTTGCCATTCCTTTCCTTTCTTTCTCTCCTTTCTTCTTTTCCTTTCTCTTCCTCCTCTTCCTATTTTTAACTTTTTGTTTATTTTTATTTTGTTTATTTCTTTTTGTTTGTTTGTGTAGTTTTATGTTGTGTTTGTCTCATTCATTAAACGGCGTATTTTTCATAAGTGATTGTCTCTGAGTGCCGCTCACATTTCTAAGGTTCCTGCAACATTCAATCTGAACTACATGCTCTATTAATTGTACGGTATAAAGTAAAGAGGGATTGGGTCTTTCTTGGCCGGGAAGATACCTCTTTTATAGAATTAATATAAAATTATACTGTCTGTTCGCCGGACGAACAGACCAGTAAGGGTAACGTTAATTCCATTACCGTCAATTTAACTTAATTTAAATATTTAGGAGTAACTATAACTCGTTATAATTACTTATAAATATTCCCTTTTCTTTGCGAGCTAAATTCGCTACATAAAATGGTGGAGAATGCGGGCAACTGTTGGTCAAACTGTATACTCATTTTATCTTTGTCAATGGTTTTTCCCTCTTCTCTCCCATTCGCTACACACTGTACATAGGCTTACATATATATCATTTGCTGTAAATATGCTACATATTCATCTGCACTTTTGCACGATTGGTACTTTTTGCACTTCTGGTAGATGCCAAACTGCATTTTGTTGCTGTGTACCTGTACTATGCAATTACAATATCTATCTATCTATCTATCTATCTATCTATCTATCTATCTATCTATCGATCTCTCTCTATCTAAAATATTAATATGATGCGAGGTCCAGTTAACAGCTAAAACCGATAGAAGTAATAACTACTTTTTACTTAAGTACATGTCAGAGCCAAGACTTCTTTACTTTCACTTGAGTAAAAAATTATAATCAGTACTTCAACTTTTACCCGAGTATTTTAAAACATGAGTATCTGTACTTCTACTTAAGTAAAGGATGTATGTGTGGTTTACTGGAAGCAGCTTTGATTGCACAGGTTATTACTGAATACACACTGTTATTACTGTTTAACTGTGTAATAATACTACCTGTGTGCAATACTACCTGCAATACGTACTTTGTTCCTTATTTGTATTTATACATTGTGTTGTGTATATACTGTATACTGTAGTATGTGTATTCTTTTATATATTTGCATTTATTTATTTTTTCTTTGCTGCTGTAACAAAAGTTTCCTCAATGTGGGATGAATAAAGGTATCTTATATTTTTCCTTCTTTCCCTTCTCTTACTCCTTTTCCTATTTTTAACTTTTTGTTTATTTTTATTTTCTTTATTTCTTTTTGTATGTTTGTGTAGTTAGTTCTAGACACGTGGACAAAATTGTTGGTACCCTTCGGTCAATGAAAGAAAAACTCATAATGGTCACAGAAAAAAAACCTTTAATCTGACAAAAGTAATAAAAAATAAAAATGCTATGAATGTTAACCAATGAAAGTCAGACATTGCTTTTCAACCATGCTTCAACGGAATTATTTAAAGAAATTAACTCATGGAACAGGCCTAGACAAAATTGATGGTACCCCTAACTTAATATTTTGTTGCACAACCTTTTGAGGCAATCACTGCAATCAGACGATTCCTGTAACTGTCAATGAGACTTCTGCACCTCTCAACAGGTATTTTGCCCCACTCCTTATGAGAAAACTGCTCCAGTTGTTTCCGGTTTGAAGGGTGTCTTTTCCAGACGGCATGTTTCATCTCCTTCCAAAGATGCTCAATAGGATTGAGGTCAGGGCTCATAAAAGGCCACTTTAGAATAGTCCAATGTTTTCCTCTTAGCCATTCTTGGGAGTTTTTAGATGTGTGTTTTGGGTCATTGTCCTGTTGCAAGACCCATGACCTGCGACTGAGACCAAGTTTTCTGACACTGGCCAGCACATTTCTCTCTAGAATCCCTTGATAGTCTTCAGATTTCATTGTACCCTGCACAGATTCAAGACACCCTGTGCCAGGAAAGCAGCAAAATGCAGCAAAGCAGCCCCAGAACATAACAGAGCCTCCTCCATGTTTCACAGTAGGGACCGTGTTCTTTTCTTGATATGCTTAATTTTTCTGTCTTTGAACATAGTGCCTCGGCAAAAAGTTCCATTTCTCATCTGTCCATAGGACATTCTCCCAGAAGCTTTGTGGCTTGTCAACATGTAGCTTGGCATATTCCAGTCTAGCTTTTTTATTATTTGTTTTCAACAATGGTGTCCTCCTTGGTCGTCTCCCATGTAGTCCACTTTGGCTCAAACAACGACGGGATGGTGCGATCTGACACTGATGTTCCTTGAGCATGGAGTTCACCTTGGATCTCTTTAGAAGTCTTTCTGGGCTCTTTTGTTACCATTCGGATTATCCATCTCTTTGATTTGTCATTAATTTTCCTCCTGCGGCCACGTCCAGGGAGGTTGGCTACAGTCCCATGGATCTTAAATTTCTGAATAATATGTGCAACTGTAGTAACAGGAACATCTAGCTGCTTGGAGATGGTCTTATAGCCTTTACCTTTGTCATGCTTGTCTATAATTGTCTTTCTAATCTCCTGAGACAACTCTTTCCTTCGCTTCCTCTGGTCCATATTGAGTGTGGTACACACCATGTCACCAGACAACACAGTGACTACCTGGGGCCCTATATATAGGCCCACTGACTGATTACAAGATTGTAGACACCTGTGATGCTAATTAGTGGACACACCTTGAATTAACATGTCCCTCTGGTCACATTATTTTCAGTCTTTTTTTAGGGGTACCATCATTTTTGTCTAGGCCTGTTCCATTAATTATTTATTTTTTTTATAATTCCGTTGAAGCATGGTTGAAAAGCAATGTCTGAATTTCATTGGTTAACATTCAAAGAATTTTTTTTTATTATTACTTTTGTCAGATTAAAGTTTTTTCTGTGAGCATTGTGAGTTTTTTATTTCATTGACCGAAGGGTACCGTCTTTCTTGGCCGGGGAGATACCTCTTTTATAGAATTAATAAAAGATTATACCAAATAAGTGTAACTTTAATTCCATTACCGTCAATTAAACTTAATTTAAATATTTAGGAGTAACTATAACCCGTTATAAATACTCCTAAATATTTCCTTTTCTTTGCGAGCTAAATTCACTACATATAATTGTGGAAAATGCGGGCATGTTGTTCAAACTTTGCGTTGTGAGCTAACTCAGCATCAATTTACTTTTGTTCATTTATTGTGTGCTTGGGGTGAGAAGTCGCAACGTGGACTACGCTTTAGCGGTCACTTTTATTTTATTTTATTTGTAAGTCACGGTTAATCGGAAAAAAAAAAAAGAAAAAAAAAAAAAGAAAAGAGAAGAATATAAACTGCAGTCCTAATATTAAAATCCCTCCATAAAGACGAACTCTCTTTACTGCACATTTTAATATTATCAAAATCAGCTATGGGGATGAAGAAATCTCTCCAAAGTTCGATTAAAGATTGATTTGAGTGATGTTTCTTTTATCATCTTTTAAGGCCTTTTAATTGTATCGCTAAGTTGAAGTCATTGCGTGTTCCAATTTCGTTCAACTAGACGATAGCACTCCTTTAGGTTTAACCATCAGAGTAGCTAACTGATGCGTGCCTAATGCAAATCTAATCATAGAATACTGCTGGCCAGTTGTTGATTAATATGTAAAAAGGAGTTGAAAACCTTGATCAAGTAATAAATAAGGACAGCAAAGCAAACCTTTTCTTTAGTTTATTTATTTTTTGGGGGGGGCAACGAAGCAAACCTGACCCACCCACTTTGCGCCGTTAAGTAGCACAAACTGTAGAATCTGTGGAAAGGAGAAACCTTCCCTCAGTTTGTTAAACTTTGATTTGAGTAGTGTAACTCTTATCAGCTATCTAAAGACCTAATCTTGCATATCAACAGCAAAGGAACCCTGTTGGCTATATACTTATTCTATTTTATCTTCATTAAAACATTTTTTTCTTCCTCTCATTAATAAAATTTTTCAGATATTTTATTTGCCTGCCTCATTAAATTAAAACCAGTCGAAATAAGGTCACATGATACGTAGAGTCCAGAATAATCCTACCCCAAACATTATCAATCACACCCATTATTGAAGTAATTGCCACACTCCCTGCATCCCTGTGGCGCTTACCTTCTCTCTGTGCAGAAGCCAGCGTCGCTACCACCGCGCAGCCATTTGTAGTTTTCTGGTTTTTGCGACGTCGCCCGTCGATGACATCACGACTCACCTATTGGTCAGATTTCACGTGGTTCAGAGCGTGGACAACGCAGGGGCGTTCCCAAAGCGTTACGACGCAGCGTCTCATTCCCTCGGGGAACTAGGGTGACATTCGTAACCTAGAGACGAAACCTTTCCTCAGGTTGTTAAACTTTGATTTGAGTAGTGTACCTCTTATCAGCTATCTAAAGACCTAATCTTGCATATCAACAGCGAAGGAACCCTGTTGACTATAAAATTATTTTATCTTCATTCATTTTTTGCTTTCTTCCTCTCATTATAAAAATTTTGCGGAGGCAGCGAATAAAGCCTGCCTCATTCATTTAAAACCAGTCGAAATAAGGTTGCATGATACGTAGGGTCGAGAATAATCCTACCCCAAATGTTATCAATCACACCCATTATTGAAGTAATCAGGGCACCACACTTTCAGATAAACACCAGGGGATAAGCTGGTTAAGCGCCTAGCATTTTTAAAAACGTCCCCTTCTAAACCCTAACTTCAGTGTGTGTGAACTCCTTAGTCAGATCAGCTCTCTCTCTCTCTCTCTCTCTCTGCCTCCTGGTCTAGACTTTAACGGCCCATATTTGTCTTGTGTTTAGTCACGGTTCATTGTTAAAGTAAACTGCAGTCATTATATCAAAATCGCTCGGTAAAGACGAAGAAATCACTTTACTGCACCTTCTAATATCAACAAAATCGATTCTTGGAACAAAAGAATCTTCCCTCAGTTTGTTAAATATTGATTTGAGTGATGTTCCCCTTATAATCTTTTAAAATAGTTTGTATTACAGTTTTTACCAATTGCTTACACACAAAATCTTTTCATGTCACACGATTTTTGAAACCTCTCACTCAAAGTGCAAAACATGCCAAATCTTCAAAACCATAAGCTATTTCTCAGCCTTTGACTCAGTTCTCAATTGCATAAAACACTTTTTTCAAAACACTACACACAATTCTCTACCTAAAACACAAAGATCTAACAGGAAGTGACTTGCTTTCCTTTTCCAAACACAACCAATCAAAATGCTACACTTAGTCACCAGGTCACACAGACACATCTGCAAACACTAATTGCTTAATTGATCACTAACCAATCACTGCTTTACTTTGCAGTAGTATAGATAGGCCTATAAATAGGTCAAAGATCAGATTACCTGTTTTGAACAATGGATGCTAACAAACAGAGAGCAAGAGGAGGAGGAGGAGGAATAGGAGGAAGGGGAAGGGGAAGAAGAGGACGATTTCAAATAAGAGAAGGAAGGAGAGCAATCTCTGATGAGATTAGGGCAACACTTGTTGATCATGTAATCAACCATGGTTTGACCGTGAGAGAGGCTGGACTGAGAGTCCAGCCCAGCTTGAGTTGATTTACAGTGGCGTCCATAATTCGAACCTTCAGAAATGAGAACAGGTATGCAACTATGTAATGACTATTTTAGCATTATAGTAATGTACTGTAAAATACGTATGACTGCATAGTATTGCATAAACATTTGTAACTCTAAGCCATCCATTTACTACACTGCATTGAATGAATGAGGTTGGTTATCATGCTGTACTACATTTAATTGTAAATGGTTTACAGTTCCTATGCTGGACACATACTGTGTTTGAATTCTGTACAGAGTGGAAAGGCTAAGACATCATCGAGGACGCTTGTTTACAGATGTACAAGAGACAGTAATTATAAAAATGGTTTTGGCCAACAATGCAATTCGGATTCGAGAGATATCTTGAGTAATGACACCATATTCAACAACATACAATCCAAGATGGTGGCGCGAGTACATCGCAAGGCTCAGGGTCTCTCCTGAATCTGCAATTTTGTGGTATTTCTGTTGCTCATATCGGGTCTGTTCGTGTAGAACAGCTGTGCATATACATCGTACATCCGACGTGAGCTTTTGGATATTAGTTTACGACTTCCCGACAGTTTTATTAACAACCTTCATCTCCTTCCTGAGATCACCAGAACACCCGAGGCAGCTCACTCTACTCGGCCGGGCGGAAGTGCTCGCAGGCCGCGTGAAAGCTAAGCTAAAGCTAACACCACACCGGCTCTCTTTACCCAGCATCTTCCTCGCCAATGTTCGGTCACTGGTAAACAAAATGGAGGAGATTCGACTCAGCATCACACACAGCATGAAACTTCGGAACTGTAATGTCATGATCTTCACGGAAATATGGCTACACAGCGGCATTCCGGACAACGCTATTGAGCTAGCGGGACGACACACACTCCGGGCAGATAGGGTTAGGGTTAGGGTTTAGATGGCTCCGGTAAGACCAGAGGCGGTGGATTGTGCATTTACGCTAACAACGCTTGGTGCACGAACTCTGTTATTGTCGAGAGTCATTGTTCAGCTAACCTGGAGTTTCTCATGGTTAAATGTAGACCGTTTTATCTACCGCGGGAGTTCACTTCCACCATTATTACTGCTGCTTACATTCCCCCCGATGCTGATGCTAAGCTCGCTATGAAAGAACTTTATGCGGACTCCGCAACCGTGACAGAAGAACTGACCTTTCAAACAGAAGGAGAAAAGAAAGAACCACGCCGCCTTACCGATGGAGCCAGATCCGCAGCCGGGTGCAAGCGCGGAGCTTCTCCGGGAGCTCATCGGCACGCTCCGGGCTGCGGTCGCCGCTAACCCGACCCACCGGGCTCCACCTCCGGCGCCTCTACCTTCCAATAGCCCGATGGCTCTCCCGAGCTCCTTCTCCGGGGATGCGGCTGAATGCCGCGGCTTCCTGCTCCAGGTGGAGTTGTACATCACCATGCAGCCGCACCGCTTCGCTTTCGACCGTGCAAAAATCGCCTTTCTGATCTCGCTGTTATCCGGAAGAGCTCTTGCATGGGCCCGCGTGCTGTGGAGCGCATGCTTTCGGTGACTCTTCTCAGTCCTAACACCCGTCTTTCCACCTCCGCCCTAGTCGACTCAGGTTCTGCTGGGAACTTCATCTCCCAGTATTAAATACTGCGCTCCCGTCATCACCCTCCAGGTCGGTCTGTTTCACCAAGAACGTATACAGTTCATGGTCCTGGAGGACTCAACAGTAAACATCATCCTGGGGTGACCATGGCTGATTAAACACTCACCTCGGTGTTCCTGGAGAACTTGTGACGTCCTTGAATGGAGCCCCTGGTGCCACGAACACTATCTCCACGGCCTTCCCACTCCACTCAACAGAAAGGTGACCATGGCCGCCACACGAGTCGAAAACTCCCCTACACCCTCTCAGGCGGAGATCCCACCTGAATACAACGGGTTTGTGGATGTGTTCAGCGAGCAAGCTGCAACACGACTACCTCCTCACCCCTGGGATTGTGCCATCGATTTGGCTCCTGGAGCTAAACTCTCGAAGGGCCGGATTTATCCCCTGTCGGTCCCTGAACGTGCATCCATGGAACGGTACATCCAGCAGGCCCTTGACCAGGGTTTCATCACCCCGTCTTCCTCTCCCGCTGCCTCGAGCTTCGTGTATCGACTACCGGAGCCTCAATGCCCTCTTCACACCTCTCCCTTATCCGCTCCCGCTCGTCCCTGCCGCACTAGAGGACCTCCGTGAAGCACGCTACTTCACCAAGCTAGACCTCAGGAGTGCTTACAACCTCGTGCGGATTCGAAAAGGAGACGAGTGGAAGACCGCCTTCATCACTCCCACTGGCCACTACGAGTACCGGGTCATGCCGTACGGCCTATCAATCTCACCGGCCATGTTCCAGGGCTTCATGAACGAGGTGTTCCGATCCGTAATCGTCTACATCGACGACATTCTGGTCTACTCCCGCCTCAAGAACACCTCAAGAACATCACGACCACGTGTCCCAAGTGCTGGAGCTCCTACGAAAGCACCAGCTATACCTGAATCTCCCTAAGTGTGAGTTCCACCAAACCCGGGTCCAGTTCCTCGGCTACGTGATCAGCGCCAAGGGAATCCAGATGGACCAAAGGAAGGTGCAGGCTGTGCGGCAATGGGCGCCCCCCGCTCCGTGAAGGAGTTGCAGAGGTTCCTGGGGTTCGCGAACTTCTACCGGCGCTTCATGCGGGGTTTCAGTCAGGTCACAGCCCCGCTCACCTCCCTCCTCAGGGGCAAACCCAAAGAACTGCCCTGGACGTCCGAGGCCGAAGAGGCATTCCAGGAGCTCCGGGATCGGTTCTGCGCAGCTCCACTCCTCAATCACCCGAACCCTGAACGTCCCTTTGTCGTGGAGGTGGACGCGTCATCCACTGGGGTCGGGGCTACCCTCTCCCAGTACTCCGGGAGTCCCGCTCGACTTCACCCCTGCGCCTACTTCTCGAAGAAACTGGCCCCCGCCGAAAAGAACTACGACATTGGGAACCGGGAGCTCCTTGCCATCAAGCTGGCACTCGAGGAGTGGAGGCACTGGTTGGAGGGGGCAAAACATCCGTTCGTGGTGATCACGGACCACAAGAACCTGCAATACCTCAGAGAAGCCAAGAGGCTGAACCCCCGACAAGCCCGATGGGCCCTGTTCTTTACCCGGTTCAGCTACACCCTCACCTACCAACCGGGGTCTAAGAACAGCAAGGCCGACGCCCTCTCCCGCGTCTACGGTCCGGTTGAACCTGCCGAACCAGAACCCGTGATTCCTCCCGAGCAGTTCGTTTGCCCCATCGTGTGGGAACTCGAAGAGGAAATCCGCTTAGCCGCAAGTCAGGAGCACGCACCCCCCGGGTGCCCGGAAGGCAGGACGTTCGTCCCCACGGCCTGCCGTCCCGCCTTGTTGAACTCCGTCCACGATACTCCTGGGACCGGCCACCCAGGGCACCAAGGAACCCTCCTTCTCCTTCAAGCCCGGTTCTGGTGGCTCAACATGCACTGGGACGTGGCACGTTATGTCCAGGGCTGAGTATCCCGGAACGGCCCAATGAATCGGGGGCTCAGCTTCCTGCACGGGAGACGGAGCCGCAGGTCCCTCGTGGAAAGCCACACCCTGTCCCCCGGTTGGTAGGACGGGGACTCCGGCTGAGGAAGAGCTGAGGATGTAGGAAGAGGAGAAGAAATTGAAGAGATGGATAGATTGGAGGGCAATGGTATAGTGGAAAGAGAAAATATAAGAAGAGGTGGACAGGGAGGAACAGGAGGGCAAAGAGGATTAGGAGGGAGGAGAGGTAGAATGAAGGTAGGGTACATGCGTGTTTCAAATGAAATCAGAGCCACTGTTATTGACCATGTCATAAATCATGGTCTCTCACTGAGAGAAGCTGGCCAGAGAGTTCAGCCCAATATAAACAGATCCACAGTGGCTTCAATTATCCGTACATTTCAGAGGGAAAACCAGTAAGTAACTATATCATTCTACTTTTACAATGAGAGTCCATGTAGTCTTGTTTGACATAGGTCTAGATCTCTACAGTAAATGTTCCTGCTTGTCCAAACCTTTTTCAGAATTGAAGTTAGAGAACATTCAGGTGGACGAACAAGACTTTTTTCAGTTGAACAAGAGCATACCATTGTTGACATGGTGGTCCAGAACAACACCCTCCGCCTCAAAGAAATTCAGCAAAGAATAACACAGGACAATCAACTGTTCCACAATATCCACCAATGCAGTCGCTCCACAATTGACCGTGTTCTAAGAAGAAATGCTATCCGAATGAAGCAAGTATACAAAGTGCCCTCTGAGAGGAACTCCGTTAGAGTGAAGGAGTTGCAATTCCAGTTTGTTCAAGTATGTGCAACCCAATTACTGCAATTTTACTGTCAACTCAAAGATATATTTTTCCTGAATTTTAAGCATGTGTCCATAAACTATTCCATGCTACTATATGTGAAAAGATTTAGGCATATCTATGTATACTGCTGCTTCAAAAGTATGAACTCAAACTTCAGCAACAATTTCACAATAGTATTGACTGCAATCAATGCCATTACTGTAAAACACAAATTACTATATTTTACCTTGTGTTCTTTTTACTCTAGAGAATCTTGAAGTTGGATAGCAGTGCAACTCATTATGAGTACCTGTATATTGATGATGCAGGCTTCAATCTTCCAAAAAAAAAGGAGAAGAGGGAGAAATGTGATTGGCCATCGTGCTACAGTCAATGTCCCTGGACAACGAGGAGGCAACATCACTCTCTGTGCAGCAATTTCTACAACTGGTGTTGTGGCACACAATGCTGTCTTGGGACCATACAACACAGCAAGGCTCCTACATTTTTTTAAACCTCCTCAATGAAATCCTCTTTCCGCAGGGTGATTAGGAGCAAATGGTGCAGAATTTTGTAGTTGTTTGGGACAATGTCCAATTCCACCATTCAGCACTAGTGCGAGAGTGGTTTGAGAATCACCCACAATTCAGGATGGTGTTTCTTCCACCATATTCTCCTTTCCTGAATCCAATTGAGGAATTCTCCTCTTGGAGATGGAAAGTACATGATCGCAACCCTTACAACCAAGTAAGTCTTCTTCAAGCGATGGAAGAGGCCTGTGGAGATATTGGGGCACAAGCATGTCAAGGACAGCATTCAAGGCGTTTTTTCCCACGATGCATGACTCGTGAAAATATTTTCTGTGATGATGAAATTCTCTGGCCAGATGTAATTGAGAGGCATGATCAATAAAATAATTGATTCAATGAATGCAGTACACTGTAAAAAAAAAAACACAGAAAAAAACGAGCAAATGCATGGCAGCACAGGGTGCCAAACGTTTGCCATTAATGAAAATAACGGTAAAACCCCATGAACTGAAGTAACATGTTTACACGGCAACATGAAAAAAGAACATTTCCTATACAGTACTACAAAATGTTTAAACCGTAATCTGAAATAACATTTTGTCTGTATAATTGCAAATACATGCATAGACCATTAAATGTAATGGCATCACTGAGACCTGGATTAAACCAGGTGATTATATGGGTCTAAACGAGTCTACACCGTCAGGATATGTTTATAAGCATGAGCCCCGTCAGACTGGTCGTGGGGGTGGTGTAGGAACCATTTATAGTGCCTCTCTTAATGTCAGTCAGAGATTAGGATTCAGTTTTAAATCATTTGAAGTGCTCGTTCTTAAAATTGCACTTTCAGACATACATAGAAAACTCGCTCTGGTCACCGTGTACAGACCCCCAGGGCCCTACGCTGATTTTCTTCAAGAGTTTGCTTGTTTTCTCTCAGACCTCTTGATCAATTTTGATAAAGTGCTGCTTGTAGGAGATTTTAATATTCATGTAGATGATGTAAACGATGCTCTAGGATTATCATTTGTCGACTTATTAAACTCTTTTGGGGTTAAACAAAACGTCACCGGACCAACTCATCGCTTTAACCACACATTAGACTTAATAATATCCCACGGCGCAGACGTCACTGATATAGATATTTTACCTCAGAGTGATGACATCACAGACCATTATCTTATACTGTACACACTACCGGTAGAGCAGATTAGCCGTGTTTCACCACGTTATCGACTTGGTAGGACTATTGTTCCAACCACTAAGAACAGATTCATAAATAACCTGCCTGATTTATCTCAGTTTCACACTAAACCCATAACTGCTGATCATCTTGACGAGATGGCGAACAACATAGACCTTATCCTCACTAGCACATTAGACACTGTTGCCCCCATCCGGTTAAAAAAGGTTAGAGAACAAGCACCTGCACCTTGGTATAATAGTCATACGCATGCCCTCAAGAGAACAGCACGTAATCTGGAGAGAAAATGGAGGAAAACTAAATTGGAGGTATTTAGAATTGCGTATAAAGACAGTATGCTCAGCTACAGACAGGCGCTAAAAGCTGCTAGAGCTGAACACCTGAGCAAACTCATAGAAAATAACAAAAACAATCCCAGGTTCCTTTTCAGTACAGTAGCTAAACTAACTACAAATCAGCGATCTGAAAAATGTGTTCCATCACAGTTTAGTAGTGAAGACTTTATGAATTTCTTCACTGAAAAAATAGATAACATTAGAAAAACAATTGTGGCAGTTCAACCTCTGACAGCATCTCCCGACACAATCTTACCTACAACCCCACAACTACACTGTTTTACATGTATAGGACAGGAAGAGCTGTATGATGCTATTATCAAAGCTAAATCAACAACATGTCAGTTAGATCCAATTCCCACTAAACTACTGAAGGAAGTGTTATATACAGCTGGTGAGCCTCTTCTGAATATTATTAACTCCTCACTATCGTTAGGTCATGTCCCTAAATCCCTCAAGCTAGCAGTTATTAAGCCCCTCATTAAAAAACCTAATCTGGATCCAAACACGCTATCGAATTACAGACCCATTTCAAATCTCCCATTTATGTCTAAGATTTTAGAAAAGATTGTCGCTGCCCAGTTATGTAACCACTTGCAAGAGAACAATATCTTTGAAGAGTTTCAGTCAGGTTTTAGGCCCCATCATAGCACAGAAACTGCCCTAGTTAAAATCACTAATGACCTGTTTTTAGCTTCAGACCAAGGCTACATCTCTCTATTAGTTTTACTAGATCTTAGTGCTGCGTTCGACACTATAGATCATGATCTTCTCCTCGATCGCTTACAGAACTACATCGGCATTCAGGGACAGGCATTAAGCTGGTTTAAATCCTACCTGTCCAATCGTTACCATTTCGTAGATTTAAATGGAGAGCTATCCAGGCTAATGCTAGTAAATTATGGCGTGCCACAAGGGTCAGTTCTAGGACCCCTGCTTTTCACAATATACATGCTTCCGTTAGGAAATATTATTAGAAGGCATGGAATTAGCTTCCATTGTTATGCTGATGATACCCAGCTATATATTTCATCTAAACCAGGCGATACAGCTCAATTAACTCGCATAACTGAGTGTGTAAAAGAAATAAGAGATTGGATGACCCATAACTTTCTGCTATTAAATTCTGATAAGACGGAGATTATGCTCATCGGCCCAAAAACTAGTACACAGAAGCTCCAGCATCTCAGCTTGCATTT
Source organism: Silurus glanis (assembly GCA_014706435.1). NCBI lineage: Eukaryota > Metazoa > Chordata > Actinopteri > Siluriformes > Siluridae > Silurus > Silurus glanis. The sequence continues at coordinate 117,101 of JAAIIK010019328.1, read as the reverse complement.
AGACGGATGTTCTGTAACTACTAGTTCAACAGTAAAAGACCTGGGAGTTATTTTAGAGCAACTTATCTTTTAAAAATCACATCAATCAAGTTACAAAAACAGCCTTCTTTCACCTTAGAAATATTTCTAAGCTAAGAAATATGTTATCTATATCTGATGCAGAGAAGCTCGTCCATGCGTTCATGACCTCTAGAATAGACTACTGTAATGCATTACTAGGTGGATGTCCTGTATCATTAATAAACAAGCTTCAGTTAGTTCAGAATGCGGCAGCAAGAGTTCTTACTAGGACAAGAAAATATGATCATATAACCCCAATCTTATCGTCCCTACACTGGCTTCCTGTTAAGTTTCGAATAGACTACAAACTACTACTTCTTACTTATAAAGCACTAAATGGTTTGGCTCCCATGTATCTCTCCAGTCTTTTAACACGCTACAATCCGTCACGCTCCCTGAGATCTCAAAACTCTGGGCTTCTAGTAGTTCCTAGAATAGCAAAGACCACAAAAGGTGGTAGATCATTCTCACATTTAGCTCCTAAACTTTGGAATAGTCTTCCTGACAGTGTTCGGGGCTCAGACACACTCACCCAGTTTAAGTGCAGATTAAAAACGTATCTTTTTAGCAAAGCCTACACATAACACACATCACATCATAACCTTGTGCTCCAGAACATCTGATCACATGCACATTATCAACTTGTGCTGTTAATATCATGAACAGCAGCTACGCTAATTCCTCTCCACTGCTTCTCTTTCTCTCCCCATCCCGAGGCTTTCTGAGGTTTGGCCAGCTCCAGTCACGTCCCACCTCGTGAAGATTATGGACCTATGGGTGATCATGGAGAAGTAGATGCCGAACTCGCAAACATCCCGAACCATCTACAGATGTACGAGTGCCAATTGGATCCCACTTCATGTGTGGCATTGGACCTCCTGGAGTGTTTAAAGGCTCTGGCATGGAGAAGCTGATGCTGGATCTATGATGATCACAAATGTTGAGCTCAGTAGCTCCTACTTTTTATACCAAAGACTGTAGAAAGAACATTTACTTATAATCTTATACTCCAGTACTCATGTTAGTTCTCACTCTCCAGTGTTCTGTATTGTTGAAAGATTTATGATCAAACTCTTGATGTCACCCAGATGAGGATGGGTTCCCCTTTTGAGTCTGGTTCCTCTCAAGGTTTCTTCCTCATAACATCTAAGGGAGTTTTTCCTTGCCACTGTCGCCACAGCTTGCTCATCAGGGACAAACGCACACCATTCACCTTCACTGTTGTTTTCTGTAAAGCTGCTTTGAGACAATGTCTGTTGTGAAAAGCGCTATACAAATAAACTTGACTTGACTTGACTTGATTATTTGACTGTAAGTTCACGTAACATGTTTAAACCCTTATTTAATAAAACATGTTTTAACTGCAAATGTAAAAACATGGTGTAGCAGTTGTTTAACTAAACATGATTTGAATGTAGATATAAATGACATGTTGACACCATTACTTCATAAAGCATGTTTTGACTGTAAACTGAAATCATGTTTTAATCATTATTTAACAGAGTTTGACTGTAAATTGAAATGACGTGTTGACCGTTATTTGAAAAAATGAACTGTGATGGAGCATAATTTTGAAAGGCATGTGCTGTACAGCATTTTGATTTTGATTATGACTTACAGATAATTTTATATGTAGTTCATGAAACGTATGTTATATGTCACAAAAAGTCATTAGAGAAAATCATTTGTATTTTTCCCTCTTTATTTTCTTCTGTCACAGTAGTTTCCATTGTAAATAACAATATTAAAAACTTGAAACAGTGCTACAGTACCATCATCTAAACATTGCTTATATGCTTAAAATACAACATTGACAATTCAAATTAATTTCATCATCAGAATCAGAATCAGGTTTATTGGCCAAGTGTGTTGACACACACAAGGAATTTGGTTCCAGCTGTTAGTGACTCTCAAAAGTACAGACATAAATAAACCTATACATGACAAAACAGACAAGACAAGACACAAAAAGACTATACAAGACAATACAGACAATGTGATACAGTATAGACAGTGTGGGTAATAAATAGGGATACAGATCAGTAATGTACATAAAGTGTGAGAGTGCATGGTAGTGCAAATGACAGTATTGTGTGTCAGGTATGATAGAGAGTTTACTATAAAACTTTGTACAGTATATAGCAGCCATAGTGTGTGTAACATATACAGATGATGTGATGACTGACAGTTCTGTGCAGTACTAAATAGATATGAGCAGGAAATATAATTATGGTCAGTTGTTAGTGAGGCTGATTGCTTGGGGAAAGAAACTGTTCCTGTGTCTGGCAGTTTTGGTGAACAAAGTTCTGTAGCGCCTGCCAGAAGGGAGGAGCTGGAAGATGTTGTGACCAGGGTGTGAAGGGTCATTAATGATTTTTTCTGCCCGGTTTCTGGTTCTTGTTTGGTACAAGTCCTGGAGAGTGGGCAGGGGAGCACCAATGATTTTTTCTGCTGTTTTAACAGTTTTCTGCAGTCTGTTTCTGTCCTGTTTTGTTGCTGCTCCAAACCAGATGGTGATTAATGAGCACAGGACAGATTCAATGACTGCAGTGTAGAACTGCATCAACAGCTCCTGTGGCAGACTGTACTTCCTTAACTGGCGTAGAAAGTACATCCTCTGCTGGGCCTTTTTCAGAATTGAGTTTATGTTGCATTCCCATTTCAGGTCTTGGGAAATGGTAGTGCCCAAAAACTTGAAGTTCTCCACAGATGACACAGGGATGTTGGATATTGTGAGGGGAAGTGGTGTTGAAGGGTGTTTCCTAAAGTCCACTATCACCTCCACCGTTTTGAGTGTGTTTAGCTCAAGGTTGTTCTGACTGCACCATAACACCAACTGCTTCACCCCCTGCTCATATGCAGACTCGTCACCATCTTGGATGAGTCCGATGAGCGTGGTGTCATCTGCAAATTTCAGGAGTTTGACAGTTGGGTCACTTGATATGCAGTCATTTGTATAAAGGGAGAATAGCAGTGGGGAAAGGACACATCCCTGAGGAGCACCAGTGCTGACTGTCCGAATACTGGAGGTAACACCTCCCAGTCTCACCTGTTGTTTTCTGCCTGTCAGGAAGCTGTTGATCCATTGACAGATGGCAGGGTGTATAGTGAGGTTTAGGAGTTTGGACTGGAGAATTCCTGGAATTATTGTATTGAAAGCTGAACTAAAGTCAACAAACAGAATCCGGGCATATGTTCTTGGGCAGTCAAGGTGTTGTAGAATGTAGTTTAGCCCCATGTTGACTGCGTCATCCACCGATCTGTTTGCTCTGTATGCAAACTGTAGGGGATCCAGCAGCTGTTCTGTCACCTTCTTTAGATGGGCCAATACCAGCTTTTCAAAGGTCTTCATGACGACAGATGTCAGAGCGACAGGCCTGTAGTCATTCAGTCCAGTAATGGAGGGTTTCTTGGGGACCGGGATGATTGTGGAGAGTTTAAAGCAGGAGGGGACCTCACACAGCTCCAGTGATCTGTTGCAGATAGAGGTGAAGATGGGAGCTAGTTGGTCAGCACATGCTTTGAGACAGGAGGGGGAGACACCGTCTGGGCCAGGGGCTTTCCTTGTCTTCTGTCTCTGAAAGAGCCGATACACATCCTCTTCACAAATCGTGAGCGCAACTTGAGTGCTGGGAGGAGTTGTAAGAGGGGTTCCCAGAGGTGTGATGGTGGCAGACATTGGGCTGGGTTGGATGAGAGGTGTGAAGATATTGTTCTCAAACCTGCAGTAGAAGGTGTTGAGGTCGTCAGCCAGGTCTTTGTTTGCTTCAGTGGGGAGGGGTGGTCTCCTGTAGTTTGTGATATTTTGCAGGCCTTTCCACACTGATGCAGGGTCGTTAGCTGAAAACCTGCTTTTCAGCTTTTTAGAGTAGCTTCTTTTGGCTATTCTGATCTCTTTTGTCAGTTGATTCCTGGCCTGCTTGTACAGTGCTTTGTCCTCCCCTCTGTAGGCATCTTCCTTGGCATGTCGAAGTTTTTTCAGTCTGGCTGTGAACCATGGCTTGTTGTTACTGAACTTGCAGAAGGTTTTGGTTGGCACACACATGTCTTCACAAAAACTGATGTAGGATGTCACAGTGTCAGTCAGCTCATCCAGGCTGTCAGTTCCAGCCTCAAAGACACTCCAATCAGTGCAGTCAAAGCAGTATTGTAGTTCCTGCTTTGCCTCACTGGTCCATCTCTTCACTGTTTTGACTACAGGCTTAACAGATTTTAGTTTCTGCCTGTATGTTGGAATAAGATGAACCAAGCAGTGATCGGAGTTCCCTAAAGCTGCCCGGGGTACAGAGCGATATGCGTCCTTAAGAACGGTGTAGCAATGATCCAGTGTGTTTTTCTCTCTTGTCGGACAGTTAATATGTTGCCTGTATTTTGGAAGTTCAAGTGTTAGTTTTGCTCTGTTAAAGTCTCCAAGGATAATAAAAAGAGAATCCGGATGTTTTTGCTCCAAGCCGGATATTTGGTTTGCCAGGTTTTGCAGTGCATCACTCACGTTGGCCTGCGGTGGGATGTAAACTCCGGGCAGAATGAATGAGGAAAATTCCCGCGGTGAGTAAAACGGTTTACAGTTTATTACCAGTGATTCCAAGTTTGGGCTGCAGTATTTATCCAGCACTGTCACATCTGTACACCAACGTTCGTTAATGTAAAAGCAGATTCCGCCGCCTTTCGTTTTGCCCGATAGCTCCGTTACGCGATCCGCTCGGTGTAAGTGGAAGCCCAAAAGAAGTAATCCGCTGTCCGGGATTGAGTGACTGAGCCAAGTTTCAGTAAAACAGAGTGCAGCAGAGCATGCAAAATCTTTGCTTGTTCCGTTGAGAAGAGTTAGTTCGTCCATTTTGTTCGGCAGTGAGCGGAGGTTCGCCAGGTGAATCGACGGGAGCGCAGTTCTAAATCCCCTCTGTCGTAGCTTCACTAGCGCGCCGGCGCGCTTCCCCCGCCGGCGTCTCCTCCATGTGCTATAGAGAGTAGCTGCTGCTCCAACTAAGATCTCCAAAAAAACTTTCCGGGTTTGTAAAAACTGGTGAAAAAGTGTCTGGAGTGAACTGCCCGATGTTAAGCAGTTCTTCTTTAGTGTAAGTTATTAGGGTAGGGTAACTAAACACACAGACAATAAACAAAAAGAAAGAAAGTACTAGAGAGAGTCGTGCCGAGGCTGCCATCTGCGGCGC
>JAAIIK010019328.1:29298-111470 GCA_014706435.1 Silurus glanis | reverse complement strand
AAAGTACTAGAGAGAGTCGTGCCGAGGCTGCCATCTGCGGCGCCATCATTGCATCTTCCACAAACTACACTTCGAACAGAACAATGGTCTCCAATTCAATCTCCATGTTGATGCCTTTAAAAAATAAGAGAGAAAATGGTTATAATCATACATCACATATCTATATTCATTATCATGTCTGATCATGTTACTCTTTTTAGATGTTCTTGCGTTTTTTACTTAAAAAAATATTTGTTCATTAAATATGTAATGCACTTACAAATTTTATGATGGTCCACGACACCTTACTTCTTCAGACAGTTTAGTGATGTGACCTCACCCACTGACAAGGCCAAGGGTGCACTGCAACAGCAGAAACAACGTAAATACAGTAACACTTGTTGATTACAATTTTATATTTAATATTACATGCCAGAATATTTACCCAGTATGATTACCTCACAATGTCGCAGGAAATTTCCCCTTTTGCTTTCTATGGTAGACATTTTTTGGTGTGCGTTTCTGCACTGTTTTGACCTTTCTTGTTAAGTCCCGCCTTCACGCATGCCATTGGTCAAACTGCTTCTCAATCATTGCCCTCGGCCCAACGGCATCAGCCAAGAGACAAAGCAGCAGCCTGTTAACTGCAGGTGGCACATCATGGCTCCAAAACAGCGTAAAAATGCCTCAAGGAAAAAATCCCTGTGTTTTTGTTTTGGTCGGGAAACGTGCTCATTGACATGGCAAATAAGCTAAAACACGGAGCGGAGTTGGGTTCGCTGGATTAATTACAGGCGTAAGTTTGTTTTCAAAAATCCTAAGTGACTTTGTTAAGAAGCTTTGTGTGTAAACGTGACCGTTTAGGCAACATATTCTGCTGTATGAATGCAATATATAACAGAATGACAACAAAACAATCATGGACCTCGATGTCGAGTGGTGAATGGTAAGTGTTTAAAAAAAAATCTGTTGACGTATCATCCAACGTAATTTAAAAGTTAATTGGCAACAGGTGATTACAATTACAATGGCTAATCACATACGTTTTTAAATCTTATTCTTAATGTTTGATGCAAGTTGCATTAAAAAGTACTAAATAGGTTTCAGAATTGTGTTGTTGTTTTAGAACGTTGTTTGACTTTCACAATCATTTAAGAACACTCATATGCATGGACAACGGATTTCATCTTATGAGGTGTGTTACCTTTAACCATATGGATGATGATGTATTCGTGCAAATTTTGTGATTGCTCTCTGAAGACAGTTAAGGGATATGTTAATCATCAAATCTTACACAGACATGAAGCAAATGCTCAATTTCCATGTTGCTTCCCAGAATGCAAATGCAAATTCTCAAAATACAATGCTCTCAAAGCTCATGTTTATCGCCATCACAAAAGACCACATACTCATTTTGATGATTCGACGGGCACGTTTGTTTGCAACAATACAGACTGTCAACAACAATTTACAGACATGAACAATGTCCTTTCTCATCTCAGGTCACATTTAGCCAAGGGAGAGGTGGTGTGTTGTCCTTTTGAAAAATGTGACAAAAATTTCAGTTTAAGATCAAGTTTCACTGCCCATGTTTCACGAAAGCACAGGACGTCTACATTTGCACAATTACGGATTATGGATACTTTATCTGAGCAACCTTCTTCAGCATTTTTTGATGTTACTGAGGATGAGGTTGATGAAAGTGAATTCACAGACTCACTGACGAAATGTAACGCAAAGTCATTGTACATGAAAAATCTCTGCCTATTTTATATGCAGCTACAAGCCAAATACCTGGTGCCATCGTCAACCATTCAGATGATTGTGGAGGAATTCAGTGGTTTAAATTATATCTGTCATCAGTACACACAGATGATGTTCAGGGAAATACTCAAGTCAAAAACGACCCTCTCACAATGTGATATTGAATCTGTGGTGCAGACTTTGCAAGGCCAAGATTTACATTCAGCTTGTAATTCCTTACTTTCCACAGAATACCAAAGAAGACAGTATTATCAGAAAATTTTTTCGTACGTGCATCCACAACGTATGTATCTTGGTCGTGATGAGAACCGAAACCAACGTTATGCACAGTATATTCCATTGAAGAACACTTTAAAAACCATGTTAATAAACCCAGTGGTGTGGGAGCAGTGTGCCAAACATCAGCATGTACACCAGGGGTCCCCAAACTTTTTCCAGTGAGGGCCACATAACTTTTCCCTTCTCTGATGGGGGCCAGGGTCAGTTTCTAACAGAAAAAGTGTGACAATCGCAGGGGTCCCTAAATGTAATCATTTATTGTTTTCCAGAAAACATGCTGACACTCCAGCGCACCACACATATCCAAATATTAATAACCCTTTCTGAGATCAAATAACCCTCTCTGGGTTCTTCACAGAATGTACCACTGTAGGCTCTCTCTCATCAACATCCCTCTGAAAACCACAAAGCAAGCAGGCTAAGAAACCGAACTAAGTGATACAGCACCTACACAGCACAATACATTTCAATACCAGTATGGTTGTGGAGATGGATTTTATCCCAATAGATTTTATTATGATTATATTTGCTCATACTCAGAATGACTAATTTAAGTCAGAAAAGTAAGCTTACCTATGTACTGTATGTTCATCAGTGTGAATTGTGGGCCTGCATCTGGCTGGTGAGAAGTTGAATGTCCGGTTCCATTCTAGTCACAGCCAGTCTCAAACACTGATGCAAATGTTCATCTGTCAATCTTGATCTCGTTGGAGTTTTCAGGAGTTTCATGCGTGAAAAGGTTTGCTCGCAGATATACGTGATGCCAAAAAGTGTGGACATCTTCATTGCGTGTTTTTTTATGTTAGGGTAGGTGTCATTTGGGAGGGCGGCATAGAAGTCAATGAGACTGTTGGGCTTGAATGCGTCTTTCAGAACATCACAGTTCTGTAACTCGGCCAGCTCAAACTGATAAGAAGGCTGGGCTTCATCGATGTCGGCAACAAAAGGGTTCTGAAAAAGACGGATTTCTTTTGCATGAACATGTAGTTCACGGAATCGTACACCGAACTCCGCCTTCAGCATTTCCAGTGCTTCCACACACTTTTCACCTGGGAACGCGACAGCTGGCTTTTCTGCAGAAAAGCTTTGGGTAGCAGGGAGATGGGTGAAGTTGTGCTTTTTCACTTGTTCCAAAACTAGCGCTAGTTTCACCTCAAATGCTTTTATGTGGGAATACATGTCGCAAATGAGTTTCCCCTTCCCTTGTAGCTGCAAGTTAAGGCCGTTCAGCATTTCTGTCACGTCTGTTAAAAATGCGAGGTGCCATTTCCATGCTGGGTCGATCAGCTCTGGGATTGTTTTGCCTTTTGACCGAAGAAATGCGTTAATTTCAGGTAGCAGCTCGTAAAAACGCCTCAAAACTTTGCCGCGGCTCAACCATCGGATCTCTGTGTAGTACAGCACATCTCCGTACGCAGACTCCAGTTCAGACAGGAATTGTTGGAACTGCCTGTGTTTAAGTCCATTTGCTCTGATGAAGTTTATGCACGATACCACAACCTTCATGACCGAATCCCACTTCAACACTTTGCAGCACAGCGCTTGCTGGTGAATTAGGCAGTGTACTTGTAGCGGGGCGGTGAGACCCCGTTCTTCCATCTCCCGGTTCATGCGTCCTATTAAACCCCGAGACGCGCCCACCATACTAGGGGCCCCGTCAGTCGTGATGCTGGCAAGCTTTGCCCAGTCCAGATCCAACTGTTGCATGGTTTGACATACTTTGTCGAAAATATCCTCCCCAGTCGTAGTGCCTTTCAGGCTTTGTAGGGCTGCCAGCTCCTCGCACATCTCAAAGTTTGCGGTAACTCCACGAATAAAAATAAGAAGCTCCGCGGTGTCCTGCACGTCCGTGCTCTCATCCAGTGCTAATGAAAAAAAGTCAAAATCTTTAGTCTTCTGCTGCAGCTGGGCATACACATTACCCCCAATTTCTTCAACGCGTCTGGTAATTGTACTTGCCGACAGACTCACGGCATTAAAGACATTTCTTCTCGGGACAGACCTCCTCCACGACAACATTCAAACATTTCTTGACAAACTCTCCTTCAGTGAAAGGTTTACCGCAGCTTGCTATCAGCTGAGCAACACGGAAGCTGGCCCGAACTGATGCTTGGTTCAGCTGAGTTTGCCGTACAAATGTAGTCTGCTGAGCTAACAGTCCAGTTTTTAGCTTTGAGATTTTTTCTGCTCGCATTTGGCCTTGCAAGCTAGCATACTTGTCTTTGTGACGGGATTCATAATGTCGGCGCAGGTTGTATTCTTTGAATACCGCCACCGTCTCTTGACAGACGAGACAAACAGCCTTTTCTTTGAATTGAACAAAAAAATAATCGTGTGTCCACTGCGGGTTAAATACCCTGCATTCTGAATCAATTTTTCTCTTACCCAACCTTTTTGCCATTATTCCGTTCTGGGGGGGGGTCACGTTCACGTTCTATGACTGGGGTATGGGTGGCCATAAGGGTAAAAACGTGCTGGGGCAAAGTGAGGTCGTAGTAGCATTTTTTTCCCGTCTCTGGTATTGTTCAGGGGGCCGGGTCAAATGTGGAGGCGGGCCGTGTGCGGCCCGCGGGCCGTAGTTTGGGGACCCCTGATGTACACTCTTCTGTGTTCTCTGACATCTGTGATGGCTCTGTATTCAAATCCAATGACTTGTTTAAGCAGCCTGAGATTACAATCTAATTTATCTTGTACCAGGATGCCTTTGAGATTGTGAATCCCCTTGGGTCAGCTAAAAAAAGATACAAAATGATTGGAGTGTATTTTACACATCATGCATTGATAACATTCAGTTATCACTTTTGTGTTATGAGAGAGACTTTAACTATTTTGGTCAAACCAAGATTTTTGCTAAGTTGTTGGCAGATGTCAAAGAACTTGAAGAGCATGGATTTGTGACATCTTCAGGTGACATAGTACGTGCAACAATAGTGGCTATTATCGGTGATAATTTGGGGTCCCACTGCATCGGTGGTTACTCACAGAACTTCAGTACTGCCAAGCATTGCTGTAGGTATTGCTTGGTATCTCGCAGTGAACTTCAGAATGTGTGTAGACTTTCCCAATCGCACAGTTGAGTCCTATAAGGCGGCAGTGGAAACTCTAAGGACGACCGAAGAAAATGTTGTAAATGGGTTGAAGTTTGACTCCATTTTCAACTCTCTCAAATATTTTCATGTTGCTCAGCCTGGCCTTCCCCCATGCCTTGGCCACGACTTGTTTGAAGGCGTTGTAGCTATTGATCTTGCCATTTTCTTGGAATACTTTGTAAAAAGGAAGTGGTTTTCATATACACAGCTGAACAGGAGACTTGCACAATTCAAATATCTGGATTCTGATGCTGGTTCTGCCCCCTCCAAGATATGTGAAAAAGGCAGAAAGTTAGGTGGTCAAGCAGCTGAGAACTGGTGTCTCCTCAGATTTCTTCCTGTCATAATTGGAGACAGAGTAGAGTCACAAGACCCTGTATGGCAACTGACTGTTAAGTTGAAAGAACTGGTTGAGCTAGTGTGTGCTCCCAAGATTACCACTGCACAGATTGCATATCTCAATGTCTTAATACCAGAATATCTGGAAACGAGAAAGGAGCTGTTTCCTGGTGAAAATTTGAAACCAAAACATCATTACATGCTTCACTATACGTCACTCATTTTAAGTCTTTGACCTTTGATTCGTTTATGGTCATTGAGATTTGAAAGCAAACATTCCTACTTCAAAAGAAGTGTGAGAAGAACACAGATCTTCAAAAATGTATGCAAGACATTGTCACACAACCATCAACTTCTTCAAGCATATCTTCACTTACAGTCATTTTTTTCACCAAAGCTTAAAAGTGTTGACTTGGCCACATACTCTCCTCATTTGTACAGTGATGCTGTGTGCAAAGCTGTTGAGACAAGCTTGCTTAATGAACCAGACTTTGTTTCAACACAGGTAGAATACAAGGGTACCCTGTACAGGAAAGGAAACTTAATTTGCCTTAAATGTGAAGAGGAGTATTCTATTTTACAGTTTGGACAGATTGAGCTGATTTTCGTGAAAGATGATGAGGTGCCTTTCCTTGTGACTCCCCGCCCCTCAGTGTATTTGCATGATTATGGACTTTATGAGATTTTGCCTGCGACAAAGGAATTAATTTGGGTAAATGCTGAGGAATGTCTGGATTATTATCCCTTAAATGAGTACAGTTTTATGGGACTGAAGGTCATTACTCTGAAGCACAGCGTTGTTCATCTGTAAAAAGGATAAACTGTCCTCTCCCAACAGAAATGGATGCATTGTTGACTTTTATTGAGAATGTGTTCCCAAACCCTATAACTTCAAAGCTAGCCATAGAGGGTTTGAACAGCATAGGTATGGAGACCATAGATGACCTACAGTTTTTGAAAGAGGATGATCTAGGTGGCTTTCTGAGACCGATTGAAGCAAGAAAACTAATAGCCCAAATCCCAAGTAAGTTTTCAAATCAATGGTTGTTTTTACATATACACTAGTCAACATTTGAAGCGGATCAAAAAGTTCATTAAGTTCACAAGAACAGGTATTGGTTTTAAGACAACTATTATGAAAGGTTTGATCCACTTTAAATGTTGACATGTGTACATGCATACAATTAGATGAACTGGAAAAACAACACCCCAGTCTCTTTCATTCTGTACTTTGTTAGCTGTACTCTTTACTTGTATTACAGTATGTCAATGTGGTTTTTTGTATCTGCAGTATGGTTTTTAATGCAGTTTTTTGTTTATGCCATGTAGATATTGCTACCACTCTGCAAAACACTGCCAATGATTTGTCTGCTGAATACACTTCTGATGCATCAGGTTCACCTGCTCCTGGATGCTCAATTTCACCATCCAGCTCTTCAAGTGGAAGACATGAGTAAAACGCTGATACAACATTAAACAATCCACAAACATTTTGAAAGCAAAACATGTAATTTGTCAATTCTTGTAATTCATATACAGAGAATTTGCAATGTGAGCATGCCCAGCCTTTAGCACGCCTGGCAAACAAATTGTGCCACACGTGTGGTTCACAGAGCGATATATGTATATGTACAAACCCGATTCCAAAAAAGTTGGGACACTGTAGAAATTGTGAGTAAAAAAGGAATGGAATAATTTACCTAAGAAGACCTAAGACAGTTGAGCAACTAGAAGCCTGTATTAGACAAGAATGGGACAACATTCCTATTCCTAAACTTGAGCAACTTGTCTCCTCAGTCCCCAGACGTTTGCAGACTGTTATAAAAAGAAGAGGGGATGCCACACAGTGGTAAACATGGCCTTGTCCCAACTTTTTTGGAATGTGTAGCTCTCATGAAATCCAAAATGAGCCAATATTTGGCATGACATTTCAAAATGTCTCACTTTCAACATTTGATATGTTATCTATATTCTATTGTGAATAAAATATAAGTTAATGAGATTTGTAAATTATTCCATTCCTTTTTTACTCACAATTTCTACAGTGTCCCAACTTTTTTGGAATCGGGTTTGTTTATGTATATGTGTATATGTATACAAATCTGCAGATTTATTGTACACTAGTCAACATTTGAAGAGTTTTGGGTATTGGTTTTAAGACAACTATTATGAAAGGTTTTGATCCTCTTAAAATTTTGACTAGTGTAGTTTGATGGTACAAATCAAACTGTGATGGCACGGGGCCTCAAAACATTGATTTTGGAAATTGCATACATTGTGATCCGTTTGCATACATTGTGCCACTGTGGTGATTACCTGGTGCATGAATGGCCAAAACGTCTCCAGTTGAGTCCACAGCTTATGCCAGCGGAGAGTGAAGACTGTTGTGCATTGTTCAGAGCAACTACAGGGCCACAGTGCAGCAAATCACCAGCAACATGTTAAATGTGCCCATTTCATGCTAGTGATTTGTTGCACTGTGGTCCTGCGGTCCCTGTGAAAAATGCACAACAGTCTCCCCTCTGACAATAATGCACTGTGGACATGAAACAAGTCTGTGCACCACTTTAAATGCATACTCTATATAGTGGCACATGAACAACCCACAAAGCCCCATGCCATCTCTGTTTGTCCGTTATTAAACTTCAATAAATCTGCAGCTTGGGAATAGGCAATTTTGCCAAAAAATTACAGCTGCATGAAAAGTGTTCATCCTGTAACCTGTGGACATTGGTTTATCTTTTAGGTGACAGTAGCTGTGAAACTTCGTTTTATGACCATGACTGGCATTATAGTTTTGATGTTCCATGGCAGAAAATGCCAGCAAGTTTTATGGAAAAGTTGCAAAATGGCGAAAGGCCAAGTTGCTCTGAGAGAAGACAGTTGGTCCGCATTGTTGCTTCTGAGATCCTGGAAGTCAGCAAATGTCCAGCAAAAAAACATGTATCAGAAATAGCCCGACAAATGGTGATTGCATACCCAAAGTCTTTCAGAGATGAGATTAATTCCCAGGTTGTAGGAAGTGGATATGATTCTCTCCTCAAACAACTGGTGTGTAGAATTGACAATTTTAAAAGAGCAAAAGCTATTTGTACACCACTTTGTGGTACTGTAGAAGTATCAACAAAGAAACGAAAATTGTTTTATGGTTGTATAAATTCTGATCCACAACTGCTAGTTGGAGAAACATCCGAATTGCAGCAGGAAAAGAAAGAGAAGTTGCTAGTAATGTTTCAAAATAATGAAAGTGATGTAAAGACAATCTATGACTTAATGACTTCTACTTACACCTCTCAAAGAAACAACATCCAATCTGGAAAGGAAACCAAAGATTTACTTGATGAGTGGCCATATCTTTTTCAGCCAGCAGGAATGAAAGCACACTTTAAAGAGCTCACTGGCATTGACAAACAACAGCTTTGAAGAATCTGCTTCCAGTAAGTTCAGAAGAATATTGGAGTACTTTCAATTTCAGTGCACAGAAAGAGCAAGCAGAGCAGGGAGAATCCTCACAAAGTATAGAGCTGGAGGGGATCATGTTTGTGGGGCAGTGATGTTCAAAAATGACCAAGACCACTTTCTTGTGATGGTAGAAGACACCTCTGTTCCAAGTGATATGCTCAGAACAGCTTCCAGCAACACCATGTATAGTAGTGTGTGGTGGGTATTATTTACTATGATCTTGCAACACAATAATTCCTGGTTTCGGGTGACCAGAACTCACATTCTGTTAAATATTATGTCTTACTGATTTTGTGTTTGTTCAAAGGAGAGAACCCACTGACAGCCAGTGTGTACATGGTAGCAGTAGACCAGATGATTGTAAATGACCATCTCTTGAGTTTTACAGAAGCCCTGTATCTGATGTTCTCTCTTTATTATATATTGAACATCAGTTACCCTGTAGAACTGGGAGCCACACTAGAATTCTTGCAAAGGTAATTCATAGACTGCATTCCTTTGGTTAAGAAGCATACAACAAATTATTTAAGGATATTGTTTGTGTTGTGTTTTAAAGGTGCATCTTTAGGATAAATCCTCATAAAAGGTACCAAGGTCGAAAAGAGAGAGAAAAAGAGAGCGTACTCTGTCAACCCCAGAGTATTGAGTCTGACGTCAAAAATTGCTGCATTTGACTGGGGAGAGTAACAGGTATAGAAGCTCTGTTGTCTTGTATAGTAATGGTAGACTTCATCTTCTGTGTTTATCATTCATCGATGATAAAGTGCACCAAAGGACAATAATTTTTATAATTAAATCCAATAAATGTGATGTAATTGTCTGTGGCCAAAACTGAGAGTATTTGGTTAAGGCTTGTTGCTGTTTCTGCTCTTCTTTTGGTTTGGGTTTTAATTATAACTGTTGTGTCCCCACAGATGTGGTCTTTCAGAAGATTGACATTTCGCTGAAGAACAGGACAGACCGACTTTTTGTACATCAGTGCAGCGCTTTGTTCCTTAAATCATTTTTATTACCTTGTGATGTGATAAACTTCAAAATTATCAGAATCCAGGCCCAGTGTTTTTGTTTCTTTTAAATTGTTAAACATGTAGAATTTCACCGTTCTGATGAAAATGTGATATGACTGAAATTCTACTGGTTTTCTCTGTAAAACAAAATTTTTTTCAACTCTGACCAAAAAATATACAGGAATGTTTTTTTAAGGACATGTCAGGATAACAATAGACAACAATTACTGTTATTTAAAGGAAAATGTAATTTTTTTGCAGTAACAAATTTAAATAGTTAAAAAATAGGGAAAATGTACATTTTAGCATTTTTATGGAATTTCACAGTTCTGATCAAAATGTCAATACTGTTAAATTCTACCGTTTTTTTTCTGTAAAAATACATTTATTTTTTACAGTGCAGGGGGGCCAAAATTAAAAACTGGGACGAAGTTGCGGGCCAAACTCAATATTTATTGAAAAAATGACTGCAATTGTGCATGTTTTCCCTTCTCTCTAGATGCGTAATATTGAACCTTTTCATATGGAAACAAACTTTAGTTTTGCATAAACATTAATCTGGAACAACTAAAGTTTAATATTATAAACACATGAGAAATTAAATTTGAAATAAAACACACATCAGTGTTATTCGTTTCTTATTATGTCTGCCTCGCTCTATCTATAGACTTTCAAATTCCTTTATAATGTAAATCATTTTTCACAGGCCAACAACAAAACCAAAAATAATAATTTCCTTAAATTAAAAAAAGCAAATCTTTCAACCATTAACAGTCCATGCCTTGGAGTAAGAAAAGTGCATAAAGACAACATTCATTCATTGGTTGAAGACAGATACCTGCATCTCTTCTTAGATACAAGTGCATCATGTCTGGGTTTAGGCTCTGAGCTGAGGAAATCCTCAGGATAGAGTGAAGATGTTCATCAGTGAGACTCCTGAGTGGTGTTTTGTTCATCTTCATTAAAGAGAACAGTTGCTCGCACAGATGTGCTGCTGAACATAGAGAGGATTTGAGCAGCTTGGGCACGGAGTTGGAGCAGTGTGTCGGGGAGGAAACATGGAAACTGTGCAGCACACACAGAGTCGTACTTTGACTTGAGCGTGTCTCTACACTGGAGTTCAATCAGCTCCATTTGGAGGTTGGTGCGCTTTCCACGTCAACCACAAATGGATTACTGAGCAGTTAGAATCTGGGCTTCAAAGTCGGGAAAATCGCCTGGTAAATTCAGCGCTGAGTACGCAGAGTTTTTCAGCGGTCTCGACTGATGCGCAAACGCACTAACAAAGCATTCTGGGATTTGTAGTATTAGCGGAGCATTCTTGGATTTGTAGTATTAGCGGTGTATGCGCTATATAGTGGCGGGCCAGCACTAATACACATTTGATATGATCTCACGGCCCAAATATAATTACACCACAGGCCAGATTTGGCCTGCGGGCCTGAGTTTGACACCCCTGCTCTAAATGTTTATTAATGTACCTTCAATTTAATGCTGTCTTTTCTTTTAAGGCCTGATGTCAAAGTTGATATAAAATTATCTGCTCTTTACTTTCCTAACAAGGGTGCATTTTATATACCAGAATATAACATTGTATTAACAAAGATATACCTTAATTACTGGTATGTTAAATGGTATGATATTCGGTCTTTGCATTTCATGTTTAATATCAAAATGATCACAAAATTATCTGTTCCTTATTTTACAAACAATGGTGCATTTTATCTGATCACGAAATGCACCATACTGTCTATACACTTTGGATAAAACTAAGTTCTCCAAAGCAAGAGTAACCCGGAAACCATGCCCACAAATGCATGAACAAAGGAAGTTTCTCCCTCCAAAAAAGCAGGCAATAGCATTGGCCATTCCCCCAAAGATGGGTGGGGTTTGGGACCTTTAAAATATCTTGAACCCAACTAATTAATAGTCAGCTCGCTTGCTCGCTCGGCTCAATCGGAAAGGCTCGGAGACCTGGACGCCCGAAGGCCCAAAGGGCCCGGAGAGTCAGACATTCTTAACAGCTTAGAAATGACTCTTTCTCTCTTTGAGATCTTCCGGCACGCTTTACTTTCAAGAACAACTGCTCTGATCTTCAGAAGAACCTGGAAGAACTCTGTCTACCGCATCCGAACTCTTGTGCAACAAGCCAATGCAAATAACTGTTTTACAAACCAATTTAAATGCGTGTTTAAGTTTGAGCCCCTTAATTTTAAGGTGAATTTGAATTCCTTGATGATTCTCAATTAGGTTGTGGTTAATTTTGAACATTAAGCTTGCCATTCATTTCCTTCATTTCTCTCTTCCCTTCTCTTACTCGTTTTCCTATTTTTAACTTTTTGTTTATTTTTATTTTCTTTATTTCTTTTTGTATGTTTGTAGATAGTGCTATGTTGTGTTTTGTCTCATTCATTACAGTTTTTTTGGATTGCTTACACACTAAAATTAAAAGTAGTACACTATTAGCAAAACCTTACACTCAAGAGGCAAAACATCAGCCCATATTTGCACAACTATAAGCACATTGTCAACCTCACACTTGTTGCAAAACTCTACACACAGTGATTTGCAAAACACTAAACACACTTAACATACATTACACACAAATCTTTAATGAACTCACTTCCTTGCAATACCAAAGCACTGACTGTCAAATTACTGCACCGTCCAACCAATTGGTTCAACACAGTCATCAGGTGTGCAAACACTTGTTCGCTTAATTGTAGACACACCAATCAGGTGTATAAGCACTATAAAAAGCAGCAGGTGAGTTCATCGGTCTTCAAACACAATGGAAAGTGTCAGAGAAAGAGTAAGACGAGGAGAACAAGGAGGAAGAGGAATCAACAGAGAAGAAGAGGAAGAGATGGAGGCCATGCTGGAGGTAGAGGAAGAGGAAGACAAGAAGGTGCTCAAAAAGGACCGAATCTGACAAATGAGATTCTCGCAACACTGGTTGACCACGTTGTCAACCACGGCCTGACGCTGAGGGAGGCTGGACTGCGAGTACAGCCAAATCTAAGCCGATACACAGTGGCAAGTGTGATCAGAACATTTCAACTGGAAAATAGGTATTGTAAAAATATCATCATATCAAAAACATCTGCACGGTTTCAGTAACTGCTCACAGTACTGTATTCTATCAGCACTTCTGTTACCTTTTCCTGTGAAATTACTGTACTATTGTATACTGTTTTTTTTTTTTCCTACATAGGATTGAGGGTCAGGAACGACAAGGGGAAAGGCCTCCTATGTTCAAAGAACAGAAAGCGAGGGAGATAGTAAACATGGTTTTGGCCAACAATGCTATAACACTCAATCAGCTCCAAGCTAACATCGTCAATAACCACGCCAGTTTCAACGATATCCATCAGGTCTCAACATAAATCAACACTGGCACGCATCCTACAAAAAAAATTCAAATGAAGCTAATTTATCGAGTGCCTTTCGAGCGCAATTCCGAAAGGGTGAAACGACTGCGGCATGATTATGCAGAGGTATGTATTCACTTTAGCAGTGTGTTCTTGCATACTGTCTCAATCTTTTACTGTACTGTAATATGTATACTAGATCTACACTGAACTACACAATTTTGCATGACAATGTTCTTTAGAGAGTTTTACGAATGGATGGAGAGGAGATCCAGCATGAGTTTATTTTATTATATTTATTTATATGAGGTTCAACCTGACGAGAACACGAAGGAGGGGAAGAAACATCATTGGCCACAGGGCTATAGTCAATGTCCCAGGTCAACGTGGGGGTAATAGAACACTCTGTGCAGCCATTACACAGAATGGGGTCCTCCACTGCCATGCCCATATGGGCCCTTACAACACAGCACTCATACTTACATTCTTGGACCAATTGCACAACATAACAGCAGCAAATTAAATCAAAATCATATGCAATACATTGTTGTCTGGGACGATGTGTCTTTCCACCGCTCTGCTCTGGTTCAGAACTGGTTTCAGCAACATTCACATTTCACCGTCCTATATCTTCCACCATACTCTCCATTCCTCAACCCTATAGAAGAGTTTTTCTCGGCATGGCGGTGAAAGGTATATGATCTCCGTCTCCAGGCTGAGGTACCCCTCATCCAAGCCATGGAGGAGGCCTGTGACCAGATCGAGGTAGCAGCAATGCAAGGATGGATTCGTCATTCAAAATGTTTCTTTCCAAGGTGTCTTGCTAATGACAACATTGCCTGCAATGTTGATTAAATTCTCTGGCCAGATCCAGCTAGGCAAAGAGACAATGTCAATTTTTTATTTTATTATTTTTTTTACAGTAAACTTACAGTACAATACATAAAGTGACATTTTGTTACAGTATTATGAATCTCCATGTCAACATTTTGGGCGTGCTGACAAATAAATGAGTTTCCTCAGTCTGCAACATTGGTCTTGTGTAGTGTTTGGTGAATTTACATTATATTTGTACTTTATTGATGGTAGCCTACTCTAAATCATAGGGAAGTAGAAGTGCTAAAAGTGTTTTAGGTTTATCACAGCAGAGTGTAACTCGTGCAGAGTATAGTAATGTGAAACGTGTGTTTCATATGGTAACAAAGTGTGGTTTTTAAACAGAAGTGTATAGTTTTTACAAGAGTGTTCAATTATGCAAAGGATCTGTAGAAGAGAGAGGAGATATTCAGTAACAGTTGGTTTCACGTCAGTTCCTGTTTCCTGTTGTTGAACTGTTTGCCGGGAATTTTGTTTGTATCAGCGTTTTACTTTTTTTACAGTTCGTTTTTTTCTCTATTTCATCGCTTTAAAATATCAAAATATCATTTTGATTTCCTGCATCCTTTACTTTCCCTTGGCTCCGTCTCGTCTATTTTTGCTTTCGGAAAAAAGCTTTTTTCCCTGTTTGAGGGTTGAAAGCAGTGAGTGGAGGCAATTTCCACCAGAACTACGAACACACACTACAGTAATCCCATTAAGGTACGTAATTTCTCTGCTATGGCGAACATCCAGTTCATTCAGTGTGTGAAGTGTGACATGTTTAGTCGGTCTTTCTCCGTTGTTAGCGATAATTTTATCTGTGACAAGTGTAAGCTAGTTTGCTCTTTGACGGAGAAGATCTTAGCATTAGAGGAGCGCATCCAGAGTCTAGAGAGAAGTAGTGAGTGCGAGAGCAGTCCAGGTTCTGCAGGGGAAAGTCTGGATGCCCTAGGTGACGCTAGCATTCCCCCGACTCCGGCATTAGAGCCCTCGCAGCGGGGCGAATGGGTGACGACTCGGCGGCATACTCGCATAGCCAAAGCTAACGCTAAGGCTTGCCCACGGGAGCACCATTCCTCTCCGCTTCACATGTCCAACAGGTTTGCTCTCCTCAGTGAAGCACCCGCTGAGAAACCTGAAAGAGCTCTGGTTTTAGGAGACTCCATTCTGAGGCACGTGAAATTAGCTAGACCTTTAGGGGCACCAGCAGCACAGGTTATGTGTATACCGGGAGCCGGGGCACCGAACATAGCAGGTCAGCTTAGATTCTTAGGAAAGGTTCTCCAAGATAGTTTTTCACACAGGAGCTAATGATATACGCCTTTGACAGTGAGAGGTTACTAAGAGTAATATTATAGAGGTGTGTAAATTAGCGAAGGCAATGTCCGATGCAGCAACATGCTCTGGCCCCATCCCAATGCGACGTGGCGATGTAGCCTACAGCAGGTTATGGTCACTAAACTGCTGGATGTCCGAGTGGTGCTCCAAAAACAATGTGGGCTTCATTAATAATTGGAGCATTTTTGAGGGCAAGGCTGGCCTGTTGGGACGGGACGGTATCCATCCCACCCGGGAAGGTGCTGCTCTCATTTCTTGTAGTATAGGTCATAGTCTCAGAACAGAACTATTTAACAAGTGACTGTTTAGAGCCAAGCCCAGGGAGCAGACAGACAGGCTAAACCGACCGTCTGCTAGCTGCACAGAGTCGTCACTCAGGATCCTCCAAATTGAGACTGTGTCTGTCCCCCGAGCGAAACCAAAATATAGGAATTCTCAGAAAGTCTGTTTTAGTAACCTGATTAACATTAAATTAAATAGGACTGAACGCACAGCCAGCACCTCTGATCTAAAGATAGGATTGCCGAATATTAGATCTCTCACGTCAAAAGCACTTACTATAAATGAAATTATTACCGACCAGGAGTTTAATATAATGTGTTTGACAGAAACATGGATTCAACCGAATGAATATGTCCTCCTGGGTATAGTTACATACATCAACCCCGTCTAAATGGCAGAGGAGGTGGAGTCGCAGCTATTTATAATAATAATAATCTAAACGCCACACAAAAGTAAAACATTTGAAGTTCTTTACACCAACATAAAATATTCAGTGTCCGAAAGCAGGTCCAGTCAGTCAATTCCACTAATTATTATTTATATACCCCCAGGGGCCTACTCTGATTTTCTCATAGAATTTGCAGATTTCATCACAAATTTAGCTACTTCTTTAGACAAAGCATTAATTATTGGTGACTTTAATATTCATTTTAATAAATCAGGAAGACTCCTTAAGAGCAGCAGTTGTGTCCATTCTAGATTCAGTTGGAATTAATCAGAATGTTATAGGACCCACTCATAGTGGTAGACACACTCTCGATTTGTTGTTAACATTTGGATTAAAAATAAAAAAAAAGTCATAATTCCACAGTCTGAAGCTATTTCAGACAATTATCTCATCTCTTTTAAAATCTGCCTCAGTCATTGCATTTCTACCTCACCACGTTACCGTGTTAAGCGTACTTTCACGTCAGCTGCAGCAGCGCGTTTTATCAATAATCTTCCAGAAATTACGATATATCTCCGTCTGACCCAGCAGAGCTCGACTGGGCCACTGAATACCTAGAATCAACGTTACGTTATACTCTAGATGATGTAGGTCCCCTTAAGACCAAAATGATCAGGGAGAAAAAATTAGCACAGTGGTATAATGATCATACACGCACCTTAAAAACAGACCACTCGGAAATTGTGTAAATGGCGTCAAACAAAATTGACTTAGTGCTGCTAGATCAGCATATTTCTCCACCCTCATAGAAAATAACAGGCATAATCCTAGATTTTTATTCAGCACAGTAGCAAAATTAACAGGGAATAAAAGCACTGCACTCACATGCACACCATCATTAGGTAGTAATGATTTCATGAACTTTTTTAATAATAAAATTGAAAACATCAGGCAAGAAATCCAGACAATTAATATAAATACAAATTATTTTACAAGTAAAACTGTAGACAGCAGTGTAATTATAGCAGACAATCAATTACAAAGCTTCACTCCTATTCATGAGAATGACTTAATTTCATTAATTTCCTCATCAAAATCATCAACCTGCATTCTCAATCCTTTGCCTACAAGTTTCTTTAAACAGATAACTCCAGAGGTAATTGAACCGGTTTTAAAAATAATAAACTCTTCCATTAGCACTGGTTATGTACCAAAATCCTTCAAACTGGCAGTTATCCACCCCCTAATTAAGAAACCTGACCTTGACCCATGTCAGCTGTCCAAATACAGACCAATATCAAATCTCCCCTTTATATCCAAATTTTAGAAAAGGTTGTAACACAGCAGTTATGCTCACACCTACTTATGAATAACATTTTTGAAATGTATCAGTCAGGATTTCGGCCTCATCACAGCACAGAGACGGCGCTAGTTAAGGTGGTAAATGACCTGTTATTGGCCTCTGATCAGGGTTTTGTCTCCTTACTTGTTTTGCTCGACCTTAGTGCAGCTTTTGACACCATTGATCACACTTTACTACTTGCTAGACTTGAGAACATTGTTGGAATAAAGGGAACAGCTCTCTCTTGGCTCAGGTCTTATTTGACTGATTGCTATCAGTTTGTTGATGTAAATGGTGAGTTCTCCACACTCTCTGAGGTAAAGTTTGGTGTTCCTCAAGGATCTGTCTTAGGCCCTCTGCTTTTCTCTTTATATAATGCTGCCTCTTGGTGAAATTATTCATAAACATGGGATTCGCTTCCATTGCTATGCTGATGACACACAGCTGTATATTTCAGCAAAGCCAGATGAGAGAGATCAGCTTAACAATGTTGAGAAGTGTGTAAAGGACATTAGACAGTGGATGCTTGATAACTTTCTTCTGCTCAACTCAGATAAGACAGAAGTACTTTTACTAGGACCACATGCAGCTAGAAGAAAACTTTCCGATTACGTAGCATCTCTGGATGGTGTTTCTGTTTCAGCATGTACGGCTGTCAAAGACCTTGGTGTTATTATTGGCCCTAGTCTTTCCTTTGAGGCTCACGTGAATAATATCACCAGGATCGCCTTCTTTCACCTTAGAAATATTGCTACAATTTGAAATATGATGTCGTTACAGGATGCAGAAAAACTAGTTCATGCTTTTGTTACATCGAGATTAGACTACTGTAACACTTTACTGTCTGGGTGTGCAAATAAGTGCATAAATAAGCTTCAGTTAGTTCAGAATGCAGCAGCAAGAGTCCTCACTAGATCTAGGAAATATGACCACATCACCCCTGTTTTAATCAGTCAGTCTACACTGGCTCCCAATCAAATCTCGCATTCATTATAAAATACTACTACTGACGTATAAAGCACTTAACGGTCTCGCACCACAGTATCTGAGTGAACTTCTGTACCAGTATGATCCTCCACGCCTACTTAGATCAAAAGGTGCTGGCTATCTGTTGGTTCCTCAAATAATTAAGACTACAGCAGGGGGCAGATCCTTCTCTTATAAAGCCCCACAGTTATGGAACAGCCTTCTAACCAGTGTTCGGGACTCAGACACAGTCTCAGTGTTCAAGTTGAGGTTGAAAACATATTTATTCAGTCAAGCCTTTGAGCAGTAGATTTTTTTCTTAGGTAAAGGCTCAGATCTGGAGGGAACATGGATATAGAGTGTTTGGTGAACTGGGATATTTGTATGCTGTCATCCCCTCACATTCACACGTTCACTCAGGTTTGTTGACGGTGGTGTGGTGGGTCGTCTCTTATCCCAGAGATCCTCATGTCTGTATTACCTTCTGGTTCTCCCTTTTAGTTATGCTGCCATAGTGAGTCTTGCCGGAGTCCAAACTGCACAGTGACATTAACTTTCATACAACAATAAGGGCACTTAATAATCCATATCCTTCTCTTCCTGTCACGCTCTCTCTCTCTCGTTAAACTTGCTATGAGGCTCCAGTGACCACTGTTCCTGCCCCTCTCCCCTCCGTGGATCTTCCCACTTCGTCCAGGCCTGCCTCTGGATAGTGTTCTCTTCGACTGGAGGCCACTCTGTGCAGCTTGGGACTGTTTCTCATCAACGCCTTGGGTGGTTCCATGAAATTCCGGACTAAGAACGGGCGCTTTGAGGATGGATTGGACTGTAGTTAATGTCAACCGTCTCCTACACCGACTCAGGACTAAAGTTTGCTTCTGATCATCACTCTACCCCGCAACATTGTCAAATGGACATTCGGTGCAACCCAGATGAGGATGGGTTCCCTCTTGAGTCTGGTTCCTCTCAAGGTTTCTTCCTTATGCCATCTCGGGGAGTTTTTCCTTGCCACAGTTGCTCATCAGGGACAAAACTTACTTACAAAGAACATATTTACTTTTAATCACCACATTATCTGTGTAAAGCTGCTTTGAGACAATGTTCATTGTTAAAAGCGCTATACAAATAATAATGAATTAAATCTGTAGTGTTGTGCTAATTGTGTGTAGTGTTTTGAAAACACAGGCCCTGTTTTGAAAAAGTGTGCTTAAGCAATCCAAAAAAAAACTGTAATACACTTTGGATTAAACTAAGTTCTTCAAAGAAAGTATAACCCTGAAACCATGCCCACAAAACGCACAAACAAAGGAAGTTTCTCCCTCCAAAATTTCAGGCCATAGCATTCCCCCAAAGATGGGTGGGGTTCGGGACCTTTAAAGTATCTTGAACCCAACTAGTCAAGTCTAGGCAAGGCAAGGCAAGGCAAGCTCGCTCGGCTCGATCGTTAAGGCTCGGAGGACCGGGGGCCCGGAGAGTCGGACGCTTAGAACAGGCCAGCAGCGACTCTTCCAGACGAGATCTCAAACCCTTTTTGAGATCTTCTGGCAAGCCTTACCTTCAAGAACAACAACTGCTCTGATCTTCAGGAGAACATGAAAGAACATCTGACTCCCTCCTAACAGACTCTTCAAAGATTCCTTTGTCTACCGCATCCGGACTCTTGTTCAACAAGCCAAAGGCAGTAACCGTTTTACCAACCAGTCTAAATGCATGTTTAAGCTTGAGCCTCTTAATTTTAAGGTAAATTTGAATTCTTTTGATGAGTTCTCATTTAGGATGTGATTAATTTTGAAGTTTAAGCTTGCCATTCCTTTCCTTTCTTTCTCTCCTTTATTCTTTTCCCTTCTCTTCCTCCTTTTCATATTTTTACTTTTTTTTATTTTTATATTTATCTTCTTTATTTCTTTTTGTATGTTCGTGTAGTTAGTTCTATGTTGTGTTTGTCTCATTCATTAAATGCCGTATTTTTCATAAGTGATTGTCTCAGAGTGCCGCTCACATTTCAAGGTTCCTGCAACATTCGAGCTGAACTACATGCTCTATTAATTGTACGGTATAAAGTAAAGGGGGGGGGGGGGGGGGGGTCGCATCTTTCTTGGCCGGGGAGATACCTCTTTTATAGAATTAATACTGTCTGTTTGGTGAAGAACAGACCAAATAATGTTAATTCGATTACCGTCAATTCAACAACTTAATTTAAATATTTAGGCATATGCATGCCCTGAACAGAACAGCCCACAATCTCGAGAGAAAATGGAGGAAACTAAATTGGAGGTATTTAGATTTGCGTATAAAGACAGTATGCTCAGCTACAGACAGGCGCTAAAAGCTGCTAGAGCTGAAAACCTGAGCAAACTCATAGAAAAACAAACAAACAAACAAAAAAAACCCAATCCCTGGTTCCTTTTTACTACAGTAGCTAAGTTAACTACAAGTCAGGTATCTGAAAAATTAATTCCATCACAGTTTAGTAGTGAGTACTTTATGAATTTCTTCACTGAAAAAATTGATAGTATTAGAAAACAATTGTGGCAGTTCACCCTCTGAGACCATCTCCTGACACAGTCTCACCTTCAACTCCACAGTTTTACATGCATAGGACAGGAAGAGCTGTATGATGTGATTATCAAAGCTGAAATCAACAACATGTCAGTTAGATCCCATTCCAACTAATCTATTGAAGGAAGTGTTATATACAGCTGGTGAGCCTCTTCTCAATATTATTAACTCCTCACTATCTTTAGGTCACGTCCCTAAATCCCTCAAGCTAGCAGTTATTAAGCCCCTCATTAAAAAACCTAATCTGGATCCAAACACGCTATCGAATTACAGACCCATTTCAAATTTCCCATTTATGTCTAAGATTTTAGAAAAGATTGTCGCTGCCCAGTTATGTTCCCACTTGCAAGAGAACAATATCTTTGAAGAGTTTCAGTCAGGTTTTAGGCCCCATCATAGCACAGAAACTGCCCTAGTTAAAATCACTAATGACCTGTTATTAGCTTCAGACCAAGGCTTCATCTCGCTGTTAGTTTTACTAGATCGTAGTGCTGCGTTCGACACTATAGATCATGATCTCCTAGATCGCTTACAGAATTACATCGGCATTCAGGGACAGGCATTAAGCTGGTTTAAATCCTACCTGTCCGATCGTTACCATTTCGTAGATTTAAATGGAGAGCTATCCAGGCTAATGCTAGTGAATTATGGCGTGCCACAAGGTTCAGTTGTAGGACCCCTGCTCTTCACAATATGCATGCTTCCCTTAGGAAATATTATTAGAAGGCATGGAATTAGCTTCCATTGTTATGCTGATGATACCCAGCTATATATCTCATCTAAACCAGGCGATACAGCTCAATTAACTCGGATAACTGAGTGTGTTAAGGAAATAAGAGATTGGATGACCCATAACTTTCTACTATTAAATTCTGATAAGACGGAGATTTTGCTCATCGGCCCAAAAACTAGTATACAGAAACTCCAGCATCTCAACCTGCATTTAGATGGATGTTCTGTAACCACTAGTTCAACAGTAAAAGACCTTGTCTTTTAAAATTCATATCAACCAAGTTACAAAAACAGCCTTCTTTCACCTTAGAAATATTTTTCTAATAATATTAATAAGAAATAAGCTAAGAAATATGTTATCTATATCCGATGCAGAGAAGCTCATCCATGCGTTCATGACCTCCAGAATAGACTATTGTAATGCATTACTAGGTGGATGTCCTGCATCATTAATAAACAAGCTTCAGTTAGTTCAGAATGCGGCAGCAAGAGTTCTTACTAGGTCAAGAAAATATGATCACATAACCCCAATCTTATCGTCCCTACATTGGCTTCCTGTTAAGTTTCGAATAGACTACAAACTACTACTACTTACTTATAAAGCACTAAATGGTTTGGCTCCCATGTATCTCTCCAGTCTTTTAACATGCTACAATCCGTCACGCTCCCTGCGATCTCAAAACTCTGGGCTTCTAGTAGTTCCTAGAATAGCAAAGTCCACTAAAGGCGGTAGAGCATTTTTACATTTAGCTCCCAAACTTTGGAATAGTCTTCCTGACAGTGTTCGGGGTTCAGACACACTCACCCAGTTTAAGTGCAGATTAAAAACATATTTTTTTAGCAAAGCCTACACATAACACGTCTCACATTACCTTGTGTTCCAGAACATCTGATCACATGCACATTATCAACTTGTGCTTTAAATATCATGAACAACAGCTACGCTAATTGCTCTCCACATCCCGAGGCTTCCTGAGGTTTGGCCAGCTCCAGTCACGTCCCACCTCGTGAAGATTATGGACTTTAAAGAAGTAGATGCCGAACTGGCAAACATCCTGAACCATCTAGAGACGTACCAGTGCCAAATGGATCCCACTACATGTGTGGCGTTTTGACATTGGACCTCCTGGAGTGTTTAAAGGCTCTGGCATGAAGAAGCTGTTGCTGGATCTGTGATGATCACAAATGTTGAGCTCAGTAGCTCCTACTTTTATACCAAAGACTGTAGAAAGAACATTTACTTATAATCTTATACACCAGTACTCATGTTAGTTCTCTCTCTCTCCAGTGTTCTGTATTGTTGAAAGATTTATGATCAAACTCTTGATGTCACCCAAATGAGGATGGGTTGTATATACGGAGAACAAGGCGAGAACAAAAACTGCTTTAAATGAACCTGAAGATGAGAAATGGTGAGGACTTTGTAGAGGTCACAGCTGTTGTAGATGAACATGCTGTGAGCAGCAACATAGCAACAGCCGTTGAAAAATGTTTGAGTGCTGAGATAATGTGCAGACCAGCTGTCAGATATCCTTACTGAAACATCTCTATGAGCAGTGCTGCTGTTCTACTGTGCTTTATGGCCAATAGTCCTGTTTCTTTCCTCAATGAGATAACATGGTGTTCTGCACGTACGGTTGGTCACGGAACTCCTAATATTCATAGGAACCACAGTTTTTCCTCATTCACACATTTTAGCCTTCTGCATTTTCATATATATATTTATATGATCATAAGTGCAATTTAATGCTTAACTTTCATATGCCACAGCGATCAAGAACTTTGCCTCACTTTTCCCACTCCTTCATTTCACCTCAAGGTTCTTTCCCACTATTGGTGAGTGAACATTCTCTATTTTGGAGTTTCCTTTTGTTCTGCTTTCTCCCTTGCATTTCTTATAACTTTAACATGTGTCCCTTTTGACTCCATTAGTGCTGCTGTGTACCTTTGGTGCAATTCTTAAAACTTATGATTAATCTCATATCATATGGCCTGTTTTCTTTAAAGCTGTTTCCATACTCATGCTTTGTCTTATGTGTGCTCTCAGATGACATTTCATGAGCAGAGGCTTTGTGAGTCCTTTTAAATTCTACCACCAAATTGCGTGCAGGTGTAATCAATCAGGAACTGGGTGACTGTGAACATGGAACTGTTGCTGAGGTCTGGGGAATGTAGTCCACGGCAGCCATGTTTGTAGGCGGCAATGACTGCTGGGAATTGCGGTTTGTGGTTTCCTGTGTCATGACATTCTCATTGTAGCTTGTGGGTAGCAATCGTACTTGTAACGAAAAGCAATTCTGGTGCGAATTACAAAGCTTTTATACAATGTCAATGTACATTTAAAATAAAAAAAAATAAATACTGTGTGTGTGTGAGGGAATTCTGTTCATCATCAGAATAATGTTTTGAAATTAATCTTCTTTGAAGCACATCTACTGAACTATTTGATCCTGACCTGTAGGAACCTAACCATGAATCAACAGAATAGATAGAGAATTACAAGATTCAACATCTCTTTTCAGCCATAAAACCCCCTTCCAAAAGTATAGAGTTCAACAGTAGTTGAAGCTGCACTGCTTACCGCATCAACCCTCATTCTTCTTCCTTTCTCCATCTTTCCTCTTCTCTTCCGTCCTCCCCCCATTTATAATAGCACTTACCACATGATCCACCACTGAGGCACACAGTGTTTATAGTGATATTACAGCAAGCACTTTTCACTAATCAGTTTTATTATAGAAACTATAGGAAGGGATACAAATCATTGATTATTCACACGCTTGCATGGAATAAATTATATTAAAAATTGGTTAATAAATAAATAAACCCATTCCAATTAGTCATGAAATACAAGCAGAGGACTGATTGACCCGCAGCTCGCTGCTTCTGGCAAGCCTACAATTTTAACCACAATTATTAGAAATAATGACAATTTAATCAAACAATCACCTGAAATGAAAAAAATTAAAATCAGCTTCAAAGCAATACTCTAACTCTGACTACTTGTTCTGCCCCAAGGTAAAATTATCGATTATTGTCGAGAGGTGAGGAGAAATATGACCATATGGGTATAAGGATTCAAGCTGCTCTATCTGATTGCTCACACCCTACTTTTTCCTGTAACCCCATGGATGGAGAAATAATAAAAACCAAAGCGTTATCCATCCATAACCCAAAGGGAACTGCTGCTGAGACACAGTATCTATCAGAGCTCTAGCAGTCATAAACATGTGCTGTTTATGTCTGTCTCCCTGTGATGGAAGGGGCATTAAAAATGCATAACCCTAACTCTGTAACCCTAATTTATAACCCTACCCCTAACACTGTAACCCTTGTTTATAACCCCGAACCTAACCCTGTAACCCTAATGTATACCCCTAGCCCACCCGTATCCATGTAGGAGTTATGACCCTACCCCAACCCCTACCCTTGCAACCCTAATTTATAACCCTGAACCTAACCCTGTAAACCTAATGTATACCCCTACCCCACCTCATCCATGTATGGGTTATGACCCTATCCCAACCCTAAAGCCTAACCTTGTTACTCTAATTTATAGGATTTACATTTACATTTACATTTGCGGCTTTTAGCAGATATAAATAGAACTCTTTAATTCTACAAAGCAAACTTGGAAAGTGCTGATGTAACCATACACCTACCCCTGTTACCCTAACTTATAGCCCTTCCCCACCCTTATCCATGTAAGAGTTACGACCCAACCCCAACCCCTAAACCTGTAACCATTATTTATTACCCTGTGCCCTAACCCTGTACCCTAACTTTTAGCACTATTCCTAACCATGTAACCCTAATTTATCACACTACCCCCTAACCCTGTAACCTTAACATTTAACCCTACCCCTAACCCTGTAACCCTAAGTATAATCCTACCATCTAACCCTGTAACCCTAAATTATGACCCTACCCCTGACCCTGTAACCCTAATTTATAATTCTGCCCCTAACCCTATAACCCTAACTTAAAACCCTACCCCTATCCCCGTAACCATAATTTATAACCCTACCCCTAAATCTGTAACACTAATTTATAACCCTACCCCAAACCATGTAATCATTATTTATTACCCTATCCCTAACCCTGTAACCCTTATTTATAACCGTACCCTCTAACTCTGTAACACTAACTTATAACCCTACCCCAAACCTTGTAACCCTCATTTATAACCCTGCCCCCTAATCATGTAACCCTGACTTATAACCCTACCCCTAAACCTAATTTATAACCTTACCACTAACCTTGTAACCCTAATTTGTAAATTATGACCCTAACCCTAAATTATAAGCATACATCTAACCTTGTTACCCTGATTTATAACCCCACCCTTAACCCTGCAACTCTAATTTGTAACTCAACCGCTAACCCTGTTACTCTAACTCGTAATCCTACCCCTAATCCTGTAACTCTAATTTGTTAACCTACCCCAAACCTGGTAACCCTCAATTATAACCCTACACCCTAATCCTGTAACCCAAAATTATAACCCTACCCCTAATTCTAATTTATATTCCTACTCCTAACCCTGTGAAACTAATTTATAACCCCACCTCTAACCCTGTAACCCTAATTTATAACGCTACCCCTAATTCTGTAACCCTAAATTAGAACCGTATTCTTAATCCTGTAATCTATCTATCTATCTATCTATCTATCTATCTATCTATCTATCTATCTATCTATCTATCTATCTATCTATCTTCTCCTGCTTATCTGGGGCCAGGTCGCGGGGGCAGCAGTCTAAGCAGAGATGCCCAGACTTCCCTCTACCTAGACACTTCTTCCAGCTCTTCCGGGGGGACACCGAGGCGTTCCCAGGCCAGCCGGGAGACATAGTCTCTCCAGCGTGTCCTAGGTGTCCCACCTTCCCGGGAAGGCGTCCAGGAGGCATCCGGAAAACAGATGCCCGAGCCACCTTAGCTGACCCCTCTCGATGTGGAGGAGCAGCGGCTCTACTCTGAGCTCCTCCCGAGTGACCGAGCTTCTCACCCTATCTCTAAGGGATCGCCCAGCCACCCTGCGGAGAAAGCTCATTTCAGCCGCCTGTATCCGGGATCTTGTCCTTTCGGTCATGACCCAAAGCTCATGACCATAGGTGAGAGTAGGAACGTAGATTGACCGGTCAGTCGAGAGTTTCGCCTTGCGGCTCAGCTCTTTCTTCACCACGACAGACCGGTACATCGACCGCATTACTGCAGAAGCTGCACCGATCCGTCTGTCAATCTCCCGTTCCATCCTTCCCTCACTCGTAAAAAAAAACCCCAAGATACTTAAACTCCTCCACTTGAGGCAGGAACTCTCCACCAACCTGAAGTGGGCAAGCCACCCTTTTCCGACTGAGGACCATGGCCTCGGATTTGGAGGTGCTGATTCTCATCCCAGCCGCTTCACACTCGGCTGCAAACCGTCCCAGTGCATGCTGAAGGTCCTGGTTTGATGAAGCCAACACGACAACATCATCTGCAAAGAGCAGAGACGAAATCGTGTTGTCACCAAACCGGACACCCTCCGGCCCCTGGCTGCGCCTAGAAATTCTGTCCATAAAAATTATGAACAGAACCGGCGACAAAGGGCAGCCCTGCCGGAGTCCAACATGCACCGGGAACAAGTCTGACTTACTGCCGGCAATGCGAACCAAGCTCCTTCTTTGGTCGTACAGGGACCGGACAGCCCTTAGTAAAGGACCCCGGACCCCATACTCCCGGAGCACCCTCCACAGGCCGCCGCGAGGGACACAGTCGAATGCCTTCTCCAAATCCACAAAGCACATGTGGACTGGTTGGGCAAACTCCCATGAACCCTCCAGCACCCTGTAGAGGGTATAGAGCTGGTCCAGTGTTCCACGGCCTGGACGAAAACCACACTGTTCCTCCTGAATCCGAGGTTCTACTATCGGCCGTATTCTCCTCTCCAGTACCCTGGCATAGACTTTCCCAGGGAGGCTGAGAAGTGTGATCCCCCTATAGTTGGAACACACCCTCCGGTCCCCCTTCTTAAAAAGAGGGACCACCACCCCGGTCTGCCATCCCAGAGGCACTGTCCCCGACCGCCACGCAATGCTGCAGAGGCGTGTCAGCCAAGACAGCCCCACAACATCCAGAGACTTGAGGTACTCAGGGCGGATCTCATCCACCCCCGGTGCCTTGCCACCGAGGAGTTTCTTGACTACCTCGGTGACTTCAGCTTGGGTGATGGACGAGTCCACCTCTGAGCCCTCAGCCTCTGCTTCCTCAATGGAAGACGTGATGGCGGGATTGAGGAGATCCTCAAAGTATTCCTTCCACCGTCCAACGACATCCCCAGTTGAGGTCACCAGCTCCCCACCTCTACTGTAAACAGCATTGGTAGGGCACTGCTTCCCTCTCCTGAGGCGCCGGACGGTTTGCCAGAATCTCTTCGAGGCCAGCTGATAGTCCTTCTCCATGGCCTCACTGAACTCCTCCCAGGCCCGAGTTTTTGCCTCCACAACCACCCGGGCTGCAGTTCGCTTCGCTTGCCGGTACCCGTCAGCTGCCTCAGGAGTCCCACAAGCCAACCAGGCCCGATAGGACTCCTTCTTCAGCTTGACGGCATCCCTTACTTCCGGTGTCCTCCGCCGGAGGTGGGAGTTGAAGATCTCTCTGACAGGAGACTCGGCCAAATGTTCCCAGCAGACCCTCACAGTACGCTTGGGTCTGCCGAGTCTGTCCAGCTTCCTCCCCCGCCATCGGATCCAACTCACCACCAGGTGGTGATCAGTTGACAGCTCCGCCCCTCTCTTTACCCGAGTGTCCAAGACATACGGCCGCAGGTCAGATGAAACGACCACAAAGTCAATCATCGACCTACGGCCTAGGGTGTCCTGGTGCCACGTGCACTGATGGACACCCTTATGCTTGAACATGGTGTTCGTTATGGACAAACTGTAACTAGCACAGAAGTCCAATAACTGAACACCGCTCGGGTTCAGATCAGGGGGGCCGTTCCTCCCAATCACGCCCCTCCAGGTGTCACTGTCGCTGCCTACGTGGGCATTGAAGTCTCCCAGTAGAACGACGGAGTCCCCAGTCGGAGCACTTTCCAGCACCCCTCCCAGAGACCCCAAGAAGGCCGGGTACTCTACACTGCCGTTTGGCCCGTAAGCACACACGACAGTGAGAGACCTATCCCCGACCCGTAGGCGCAGGGAAACGACCCTCTCATTCACCGGTGTAAACTCCAACACATGGTGGCTGAGCTGGGGGGCTATAAGCAAACCGACACCAGCCCGCCGCCTTTCACCATGGGCAACTCCAGAGTGGTGAAGAGTCCATCCTTTCTCGAGGAGTGTAGTTCCAGAGCCCAAGCCGTGCGTAGAGGTGATCCTGACTATCTCTAGTCGGAACCTCTCAACCTCACGCACAATCTCAGGCTCCTTCCCCGCCAGCGAGGTGACATTCCACATCCCTAGAGCTAGCTTCCGTGTCCAGGGATCGGGTTGTCGAGGCCCCTGCCTTCGGCTGCTGCCCGATCCTCTCAGCACCGGCCCCTTACGGTCCCTCCTGCAGGTGGGGAGCCCACGGGAAGGCGGCCCCACGTCGCTCCTTTGGGCTGAGCCCAGCCGGACCCCGTGGGGGAAGGCCCGGCCACCAGGCGCTCGCATACGAGCCCCAACCCCGGGCCTGGCTCCAGGGTGGGGCCCCGGCTGCGCCATACCGGGCGATGTCACGGTCCTTGATTTATTTTTTCTCATAAGGGTTTTTTGATCCGCTCTTAGTCTGACCCGTCGCCTAGGACCTGTTTGCCTTGGGAGACCCTACCAGGGGCATATAGCCCCGGACAACATAGCTCCTAGGGTCATTCGGGTACTCAAACCCCTCCACCACGTTAAGGTGGCAGTTCAAGGAGGGGCTTAATCCTGTAACCCTAAATTATTACTATACTCTCTAACTCTACAACTCTACTTCATAACCCTAGCCCTTACCCTGTAACTCTAAATTATTTCCCAACCCCTAACCCTGTTGCCCTTAATCATAACCCTACCCCTAATCTTGTATCAATAATTTATTACCCTACTCCTAACCATGTAACCCTAACTCATAACCCTACCCATAACCCTATAACCCTAATTTTTTACCCTACCTCTGTCAGGGATCCACATGCCATGCCCCCTTTTGTGGCTTTCATGCCTCCACTCTCCCTGGAGCTCCAGGCTTAACCACGCACACCTGAAGCTCGTTGTCACTCATGCCTCCGCTCTCCCTGGTGCTCCAGGCTTAACTACGCACACCTGGGGCTCATCATCACTCCACCCCGCTTCTACATAAGCTCCTCACTCTCACTCCCTCCCTTGTTCATTATTGAATGTGTTAGGTGTTACGTACTGCTGCATGGTTTCACGGTTGCATGCAGTACTCTACGTTTTCCGTTCCATTCGGACTCCACTATCCGGTACCGGCTGCGTTTCTCCTCCCCGCACATTTGGGATCAGCTATGCTTCTCCCCAAGCGCACCTCGGACTCTCTTTAGGACTTGTGTGTGTGTGAGTGCGTGTGTGTGTGTTTGTGCGCGTGCGTGTGTGCTTGTGTTTATCTCTCTCCCTCACTCTTGTCAATAAAACCCGAGTGAGCTGTACTCCTGCTTCCGCCTCCCATTTCTCTCGCACCGTGACTGACTAACGAACATCTGAAAAGGAATATTTAAAAAAAAACAAAAAAAAAACAAAAACCTCGGAGGTAGGATTCGCTCTGCCGCGATAAAGCGGCAAGCTCCGCCTCGGGAAAAACCCAGAAGTCCGCTGGCGTTTCATGCTCGGCAGCGCCACGCCCCAGTGATGACGTCATGGATTTCCCGGCTCACTTCTCCGGCGACAGGGCTGAGTGGGGCGGATTTTTACGGAGTGTAGGCGGATACATGGAGTCGTGTTCATCTTCCTACTACTCAGAAGGAGCGAAGATCGCGTTCCATATTTCTCTACTATCTGGAGAATCCTTCTCTCTGGCCAGTGAGTTGTGGAGCGCGACTGGAGACGAATTCGGCTTGTGCGCCCATTTTATCCGGCTTCTCACAAGGGAACTAGGGATGGTCACCGTGGGTCTCCACCATCTCTCTCCCACTCCCGAGAGCTCAGCTCCACTCCAGGGTTTCCAGGAGAGCTCCTTTCCACTCCAGAGTGCCCTGAGCGCGCCGCCCTGCCCAGAGCGCGCCGCCCTGTTCCCGTGTGCGTGCCGTTCCGTCTCCGAGCGTCTACGAGCACGGCGCTCCACCCCAGAGTTTCCACAAGAGCGCCGCCCTGTTTCGGGGTTCCCGTGGACGCGCCACGCCGCCCCGGGGTTTCCAGGAGTGCCCCGCTCCGCTTCAGAGTTTCCCCGAGAGCTTCACTCCACTCCTGGGCTCCTCAGAACGCTCGACTCGGCTCCAGTGTCCTGCCGATGGTGCCGTTACATCGTCACCTGGCCGTCAAGGGGACCTCGTACCGCCGGCTGGCCACGAAGGGGATGTCGAACCGCCGCCTGGCCACGAAAGGGATGTCGTACCGCCGCCTGGCCGCGAAAGGGAAGTTGTACCGCCGCCTGGCTGCGAAAGGGACATCGTACCGCCGCCTGGCCGCGAAAGGGACGTCGTAACGCCGCCTGACTGCGAAAGGGACGTCGTACCGCCGCCTGGCCGCGAGAAGGAGGTCGCACCACCGCCTGGCCACGAGAAAGAGGTCGCACCACCGCCTGGCTGCAAGAAGGAGGTCGTACTGCCTCTGACTGCCTATGACGGTGGCATTGCCATCCACGGCTCCTCTGACAGCCTCAGGTCGCTTCCAGAGCCATCCGGCAGTGATGTCGCGGACCCAGACCCTTCTGAGGGCGACACCACAGCCCCAAGCTCCTCTGATGACGACGTCTCGCCCCTGAGCTCCTCTGATGGCGACGTCACGCCTCTGAGCTCCTTCGATGGCGACGTCACGCCTTTGAGCTCCTCTGTCGGCGACGTCTCGCCCCGGAGCTCCTCCGTCGGCGACGTCTCGCCCCCGGGCTCCTCCGTCGGTGACGTCTTGCCCCCGGGCTCCTCTGACAAAGATGTCTCAGCCCAAGTCTCCCAAAAGGCGAAGCCACACCTCCTAGACCATCTGAAGGCGAAGTCACGCTTCAGCGTTCCTCTCCGGGTGACGTAACGCCTCCCTGTCCCTCTCCGGGCGACGTCTCTCCTCCAGGACCCTCGGAGGAAGACAAAGCACTCCTGAGTTCCTCTGAAGGCATTGTCAAGGCTCACAACCTCACAAAGGCTCACAAAGGTGTCGCTGCGTTCCTCATCTCCGCCGTGGGCGTCGCTCACCCTCTGGACACCACCAAAGATGTTTTTCTGCTCCTGGACTCCACCGAGTGCATCACTCAATCTCCGTATCTCCGATACGGACGTAGCTCCGCTCCTGACCTCTGTGGTTGTCACCCCTTTGGTCCAGGTCTCTGCTGAAGGCGTCACTCCGTTCCGGGTCTGCGGGGTGGACATCGTTAAGCTCAAGTCATCCGTGCTGGACATCACTCTGCTCCAGACCTCACCAGTGGGCGACAATCCGGCCCTGGTTGCCGTAGAGGGCATCACTCGGTCTCCCGTCTCTGCCGCGGAGGTTGCTCAGCCTCTGGACTCCGCTGCAAGCGCAGCTTGGTCCCTGTCCTACGCCGGAGCTAACTCTCCGCCTCCACTGTAGATGTCTCTCCGTCTATGGTCTCTGCTGCAGACGTCCCTCCGTCCCCGGTCTCCGCTACAGGCAGCTCTCTGTCCCTGGTCGCCGCTGGAGCCATTTCTCCATCTCCGGCCTTCTCCCTGCCTCAGGTCTTGGCCCTGCCTCCGGTCTTCGTCGGTGCTTCCGCCCCATTCCTGGCCTCCGCGATGAGCTGCGCGCTGTTTCGAACCTCCGCTGAGGGCGTGGTTTCAAACCGTGTCTTCAGGATGGGCATCGTCCGGTTCTGGCTCTCCACCGGGGTTGTCGCTCCACCTCGAGTCCTCCCTGGCCTCCCCCGGTTCTGCGACGGTTCTGACCAGGCCCCTTTCGACCCTGGACGGACACCGGGGTCCTCCTCCGAGTGCCCTGGCCCTCCGGGAATTGGTGGGTTTTGGGCGTCAGGTGCCGCCCCCTCTGGGGGGGGGGGGGGGGGGGTAATAGCAGGGATCTACCTGCCATGCCCCCTTTTGTGGCTTTCATGCCTCAGCTCTCCCTGGAGCTCCAGGCTTAACCACGCCCACCTGGAGTTCGTTGTCACTCATGCCTCCGCTCTCTTTGGAGCTCCAGGCTTAACTACGCACACCTGGGGCTCATCATCACTCCACCCTGCTTCTACATAAGCTCCTCACTCTCACTCCCTCCCTTGTTCGTTATTGAATGTGTTAGGTGTTACGTACTGCTGCATGGTTTCACGGTTGCATGCAGTACTCTACGTTTTCCGTTCTGTTCGGACTCCACTATCCGGTACCGGCTGCGTTTCTCCTCCTCGTGCATTTCGGATCAGCTACGCTTCTCCCCAAGCGCACCTCGGACTCTCTTAAGGACTTGTGTGTGCGTGAGTGCGTGTGTGTGTGTTTGTGCGCGTGCGTGTGTGCTTGTGTTTATCTCTCTCCCTCACTCTTGTCAATAAAACCCGAGCGAGCTGTACTCCGGCTTCCGCCTCCCGTTTCTCTCGCACCGTGACAACCTCTAACCCTGACTTATAACCCTACCCCCTAACCCTGTTATCCTAAATTATAACCCTACCCCTAACCCAGTAACCATAACATTATAACCCTACCTCAACCCTGAAACCCTAATTTATAACCCTAACCCTAACCTGCAATCCTATTTTATTACCCAACCCATAACGCAGTAACCCTAAATAATAAGTCAAGTCAAGTTTATTTCTATAGTGCTTTTCACAACAGACATCGTCTCAAAGCAGCTTTACATGAATCAACAGTCAAGGTGAATGGTGTGCATTTATCCCTGATGAGCAGCCGTGGCAACTGTGGCAAGGAAAACCTCCCTTAGATGTTATGAGGAAAAAACTTTGAGAGGAACCAGACTCAAAAGGGGAAACCATCCTCATTTGGGTGACATCAAGAGTTTGATCATAAATCTTTCAACAATACAGAACACTGGAGAGTGAGAACTAACATGAGCACTGGAGTGTGTGATTATAAGTAATGTTCTTTCTACAGTCATAAACAGTCTTTATGGTTATAAAACTAGGAGCTACTGAGCAACTCATAAAATAGGTCAACATTTGTGATCATCACAGATCCTACACCAGCTTCTTCATGCCAGAGCCTTTAAACAATCCAGGAGGTCCAATGTCAAAACTCCACACATGTAGTCGGATCCAATTGGCACTGGTACGTACCTAGATGGTACGGGATGTTTGCCAGTTCAGCATCTACTTCTTTAGTCAAGATCCATAATTTTCATGAGGTGGGACGTGACTGGAGCTGGCCAAACCTCAGGATGACTCGGGATGGGGAGAGAAAGAGAAGCAGTGGAGAGAAATTAGCGTAGCTGCTGTTCATGATTTTTAAAGCACAAGTTGATAATGTGCATGTGATCAGATGTTCTGAAGCACAAGGTTATGTTGTGAGACGTATTTTATGTGTAGGGTTTGCTAAAAAGATAAGTTTTTAATCTGCACTTAAACTGGGAGAGTGTGTCTGAACCCCGAACACTGTCAGGAAGACTATTCCAAAGTTTAGGAGCTAAATGTCAGAATTATCTACCGCCTTTAGTGGACATTGCTATTCTAGGAACTACTAAAAGTCCAGAGTTTTGAGATCTCAGGGAGCGTGACGGATTGTAGCGTGTTAAAAGACTGGATAGATACATGGGAGCCAAACCATTTAGGGCTTCATAAGTAAGAAGTAGTAGTTTGTAGTCGATTCGAAACTTGACAGGTAGCCAGTGTAGGGACGATAAGATTGGGGTTATATGATCATATTTTCTTGACCTTGTAAGAACTCAGATATCAGATATAGATAACGTTTCTTAACTTAGAAATATTCCTAAGGTGAAAGAAGGCTGTTTTTGTAACATGGTTGATATGATTTTTGAAAGACAAGTTGCTGTCTAAAATAACTCCCAGGTTGTTTACCGTTGAACTAGTAGATACAGAACATCCTTCTAAATGCAGTTTGAAATGCTGGAGCTTCTGTATACTGTTTTTGGGCCGATGAGCAAAATCTCCGTCTTATCAGAATTTAATAGTAGAAAGTTATGGGTCATCCAATCTCTTATTTCTTGAACACACTTAGTTATCCGAGCTAATTGAGCTGTATCTTGTGGTTTTGATGATTTTATATATAGCTTGGTATCATCAGCATAACAGTGGAAGCTAATTCCATGCCTTCTAATAATATTTCCTAAGGGAAGCATGTATATTGTGAAAAGCAGGGGTCCTAGAACTGAACCTTGTGGCACGCCAAAATTTACTAGCATTAGCCTGGAAAGCCCTCCATTTAAGTCTACAAAATGGTAACGATCGGACAGGTAGGATTTAAACCAGTTTAACGCCTGTCCCTGAATGCCAATATAATTTTGTAAGCGATCTAGGAGGACATCATGATCTATAGTGTCGAATGCAGCAATAAGATCAAGTAAAACTAACAGCGAGATGAAGCCTTGGTCTGAAGCTATAAACAGGTCATTAGTGATTTTAACTAGAGCAGTTTCTGTGTTATGATGGGGACTAAAACCTGACTGAAACTCTCCAAAGATATTGTTCTCTTGTAAGTGGGAACATAACTGGGCAGCGACAATCTTTTCTAAAATCTTAGACATAAGATTACTACGGAAGCCTCGAATATCTATTTTAATGCTATGATTGTTCCGCATCTACCGTATTGCATGTCTAGTTGGTCTCAGGCGTGTAAAACGTCGTTAAAAAGTACTAGAATCATTATATAAAAAATTCATGATAAAAAGCCTCGTCAGTACCATCATTATAATGTACTGAGTAAATATAATATTTTGAGTTTTGAAAACCTCATTAAACATAACCAAATTTCTGCTTTATTTAAAAATATCCATAATATCGCTGCTCCCCTTTGAGAAAATTTGTCACACTAAATTCAGATAGACTTAATAGAGCCACACGGGCGACAGTCAGAGGAGAGTGCAGCGTTCCAAGATGCAGAACCACTTATGGTCAACATTCATTCTTTTATAAAGCCTTTGGAACACTCTTCCAAATGATATTATTTTATGTACAAACTATAGCACCTTTACACGCCTGACCAAACAGTGGCTATTAATTTTTAACGAGATTCTGGAAGGTGAGAGGATGCCTGAGGAATGGAGAAGGAGTGTGCTGGTACCGATCTTTAAGCATAAGGGAAATGTGCAGACCTGCAGTAACTACAGGGGAATTAAGTTGATCAGTCACACCATGAAGTTATGTGAAAGAGTAGTGGAAGCCAGGCTGAGGGAAGAGGTGACCATCTGTGAGCAACAGTATGGCTTCATGCCGAGGAAGAGCACCACAGATACCTTCTTTGCTTTAAGAATGTTGATGGAGAAGTATAGAGAAGGACAGAAGGAATTGCATTGTGTATTTGTGGATTTAGAGAAAGCATACGACAGGGTGCCAAGAGAGTAGTTGTGGTATAGTATGAGGAAGTGAGGTGTGTCAGAGAAGTATGTGAGGGTGGTGCAGGACATGTATGAGGACAGTGTGACAGCAGTGAAGTGTGCAGTAGGAACGACGGACTGGTTCAAGGTGAAGGTTGGATTGCATCAAGGATCGGCTCTGAGCCCTTTCCTGTTTGCAGTGGTTATGGACAGGTTGACGGACGAGGTCAGACAGGAGTCTCCCTGGACTATGATGTTTGCGGATGATATTGTGATTTGTGGTGAGAGTAGTGAGCAGGTTAAGAAGAGCCTGGAGAGGTGGAGGTACACGCTGGAGAGAAGGGGAATGAAAGTCAGCAGGAGTAAGACAGAGTACATGTGCGTAAATGAGAGGGGGGGCAGTGGAGTGGTGCGGTTGCAGGGAGAAGAGGTGGAGAAGGTGATGGAGTTCAGGTACCTGGGGTCAACAGTGCAAAGTAATGGAGAGTGTGTTAGGGAAGTGAAGAAAGGAGTGCAGGCAGGGTGGGGTGGTTGGAGAAGAGTGACAGGAGTGA
This sequence comes from Silurus glanis, assembly GCA_014706435.1. NCBI lineage: Eukaryota > Metazoa > Chordata > Actinopteri > Siluriformes > Siluridae > Silurus > Silurus glanis. Next base: position 74,610 of record JAAIIK010019328.1, on the reverse strand, counting down.
TTTGTGATAGTAGAGTATCTGCAAGAATGAAAGGGAAAGTTTATAGGACTGTGGTGAGACCTGCAATGTTGTATGGATTAGAGACAGTGGCATTGAGTAAAAGACAGGAGGTGGAGCTGGAGGTAGCAGAGCTGAAGATGTTGAGGTTTTCGTTGGGAGTGACCAGGATGGACAAGATTAGAAATGAGTTAATTAGAGGGATGGCGCATGTTGGATGTTTTGGAGACAAGGTGAGGGAGGCTAGATTGAGATGGTTTAGACATGTGCAGAGGAGGGACATGGGGTATATTGGTAGGAGAATGCTGAGGATGGAGCCACCAGGAAGGAGGAAAAGAGGAAGACCAAGGAGGAGGTTCATTGATGTGGTGAGGGAAGACATGCAGGTAGTTGGTGTGAAAGAGGCAGATCTAGAGGACAGGGTCGTATGGAGACGGATGATCTGCTGTTGCGACCTCTAATTTAAGCAGCCGAAAGAAGAAGAAGAAGAAGAATAAGAGGATTAATAACTGCTAACTTGAGGGATTTAGGGACGTGACCTAAAGATAGGGAGGAGTTAATAATATAGAGAAGAGGTTCACCAGCTGTATGTACCACTTCCTTCAATAGATTAGTTGGAATGGGATCTTACTGACATGTTGTTGATTTAGCTTTGGTAATAACATTATACAGCTCTTCCTCTCCTATACATGTAAAACAGTGTAGTTGTGGAGTTGTAGGTGAGATTGTGACCGTAACCCTAAATTATAACCATACTTCTAACACTGCTACCCTAATTTAACTCTAACCCTAGAATTCAAGAGTTATATTTATATTAAGTTTGTAATCTGGCGTACCAGTGTAGATTTATTCATTGCTAAAGACTCAAAGCACTTTTGTACGTCGCTCTGGATGTGGGCGTCTGCTAAATGCCGCAAATGTAAATGTAAATTTATAACCCTACCCCTGACACTGTAACCCAAATTTATAACCCTACCCTTATCCCTGTTACCCTAATTTACAGCCCAACACCTAACCCTGTTACCCAAAATTATATCCCTACCCCTATCCCTGTTACCCTAACTTATTGCCATACCCATAACCCTGTAAACCTAACATATAACCCTATGCCTAACCCTGTTAACCTAAATTATAACCCTACCACTATCCCTGTTACCCTAACTTATAATTTACCCTTAACCCTAACTTATAAGCCTACCCACTAACCCTAATTTATAACCTTACCCCTAACCCTGTAACACTAAAGTATAACCCTCCCCACTAACCCTGCAACTCTAATTTATAACCCAACCCCTAACCCTGTTTCTCTAACTCATAAACCTAACCTTAATCCTGTAACCCTAATGTATTTCCCTACCCCTAACATTGTAACCCTAAATTATATCCCTACCCCTAATTTATAACCCTTTCCTTAACCATGTTACCCTAAATTATAACCCTACCCCTAACCTTGTTACCCTAATTTATAACTCTATTACCATAATTTAGAACACTACCCCTAACCCTGTTACTGTAATTAAGAACCCTACTCCTAACCCTGTTACCCTAAATTATGACCCTATCTCTAACCCTGTAACCCTAACTTATAACCCCACCCCTAACCCTGTAACCGTTAATTATAACTCTACCCCTTAACCCTCTAACCCTGATTTATAACCCTACACATAACCCTGTAACCATAATTTATAACATACTAACGTTAACTTATAACCCTACCCGTAACGCTGTAACCCTAACGTATAACTCTAGCCACTAACCCTGTGGCCTTAATTTATTCCTACCCGTAAACATGTAACCTTAACTTGTAACCCTACCCCTAACAATGTAAGCCTAATTAATAAGCCTACCCCTGACCCTGACTTATAACCCTACCCCCTAACCCTGCTACCCGAAATTATATCCCTAACACAGTAACCCTAGATTATAACCCTACTCCTAACCCTGCTTCCTAACTTATAACCCTATCCCTAACCCTGTAAACCTACCCCCTAAACCTGTAACCCTAACTTATAACTTTAACCAAACCCTGTTATCCTAACTTATAACCCTACCCTAACCCTGTAACCCTAATTTGTAACCCTACTCCAACCCTATTTTATTACCCAACCCAATTAGGGGTACTAAATGAGGGTTGCAGGGTTAGGGGTAGGGTTATAAATTAGGGTACAGGGTTGGGGTAACGTTATGTTAGGGTTACAGGGTTAGGGGGTAGGGAAACAGGGTTAGGGATAGAGTTATAAGTTAGGATACAGGGTTGGGGTAAAGTTATAAGTTAGGGTTACAGGTTTAGGGGGTAGGGTTACATGGTTAGGGATAGGGTTATAAATTAGGAAGCAGGGTTAGGAGTAGGGTAATAAATTAGGGTTACAGGGCTAGGGTAGGGTCATAATTTAAGGTAACAGGGTTAGGGGGTAGGGTTATAAGTCAGGGTCAGGGGTAGGCTTATAAATTAGGCTTACATTGTTAGGGGTAGGGTTACAAGTTAAGGTTACATGTTTAGGGGCAGGGTTATAAATTAAGGTTACATGGTTAGGGGTAGGAAGAAATTAGGGGCTAGGGTTATACGTTAGGGTTACAGAGTTACGGGTAGTGTTTTAAGTTAACGTTAGTATGGTTATAAATTAGGGTTACAGTGTTAGGGGTAGGGTTATGAGTTAGGGTAACAGGGTTAGGGATAGGGTTATGAGTTAGTGTAAGAGGTTTAGTAGTAGGGTTATAATTTAGGGTTAGGGGTAGGTGTTATGCGCGGACGAGGCTGAAGCAGAGTTGTGAGCAAACCAAGTCTTTAATGAACAACGCAGAGTAATCCAAAGAACACACACTCAAGAACGGGATCAGAGGGAGTACGGCGAGAGCAGATAGTCTGTATCGAAAGTCTTTGTAGTCTATATAGCGAGCCGAGCTGGCAGCGGAACGCGAAGCGTGGAGTCCATGCTAACAATAACGGACAGCGTTACGGGGAGGCGGAGCTGCTTATAAAGGAGGGAGGCTGATGGAAGTCAGGTGCGCCGAGTTAGTAATCAGGGGAGCAGCTCCGTGCTGGCGGGGCATGTGCGGGTGAGAGCGCAGGGTCCTCCCTGACACCACCCCCTCCCCCAGGGGCGGCACCAGACGCCCGAGCCCTGTGACGAGGCCGACCCCTGCCTGCCGACTGAAACGGCACCAACTCTCCTGGTCCTGTCTGCAATAGACCCATAGATACTGGCTAAGCTCCTGTATCTTCCTGCCCGTTGGTCTGTGGATGGTAGCCGGAGGAGAGGTTGACAGAGACCCCTAGGAGACGAAAGAAGGCCCTCCAGACCCGGGAAGTGAACTGTGGTCCCCGGTCCGAAACGATCTCCTCCGGGAGGCCGAAGGTGCGGAAGACCTGGTGGAATAGGGCCTCTGCTGTCTCCAGGGCGGTAGGCAGACCCTTCAGGGGAATGAAGCGACAGTCTTTCGAGAAGCGGTCCACCACCACTAGGATACAGGTGTTCTCTCCGGAACGGGGGAGATCGGTGACAAAGTCGATGCCCAGGTGGGACCAAGGACGTTGCGGGACCGGGAGCGGCACCAGCCTGCCCACGGGAAGGCGACGTGGCACCTTGGCCATGGCGCATGCAGTGCACCACTGAACGAAACAGGCGACGTCCCTCGTCATACCGGGCCACCAGTATCGGGCTTGGATGAGCTGGAGGGTACGTTTCTCGCCGGGGTGGCCTGCCCCCAATCCCTCATGGACCGACTGTATTAGCTCCTGTCGACAGGTGGTAGGCACATAAACCCGCCCCTCAGGGCACCCCTCCGGGCTCGGCTCCTGGAGAGTGGCCGTGCGGATCTCCTCCTCTAAGTCCTAGACGATCGGCCCCACAATGAAATCGGGCGGAAGGATGGGAACCGGGTCCCCGGGTTCGTCGGGCCCGAACAGGCGGGAGAGTGCGTCCGCCTTGCCGTTTTGGGCCCCCGCTCGATAGGTGACCAGGAAGCGGAAGCGGGTGAAGAACAAGGCCCAACGAGCCTGCCTGGGGTTCAATCTTCGGGCTTCCCGCAGGTACTGGAGGTTCTTATGGTCCGTGACGACCATGAAAGGGTGCTCAGCGCATTCCAACCAGTGCCTCCATTCTTCCAGGGCGAGTTTGATGGCCAGGAGCTCCCGGTTACCGATGTCATAGTTCTGCTCCGCCGGGGTGAGCTTGTGGGAATAGTATGCACACGGGTGGAGCTTTGGAGGGGAGCCTGTCCGTTGAGAGAGGGTCGCCCCTACGCCAGTCGAGGACGCGTCCACCTCGACGATAAAGGGATGTGTGGGATCCGGGTGGCGAAGGACGGGGGCGTGGCAGAAACGCTCGCGGAGCTCGTCAAAAGCCACCTGAGCCTCCCGTGTCCAGCTTAGGGTGCGTACCTTTCCCCGGAGGAGCGAGGTGAGGGGAGCGGTGACCCGGCTGTAGCCCTGGAAGAACCGACGGTAAAAGTTTGCGAAGCCCAGGAAGTGTTGGAGTTCCCTGATGGTGGTCGGAACGGGCACAGTCCCGCACAGCTTTGACCTTCCCTTCGTCCATCTGAATCCCCTGGGAGCTGATGATGTAACCGAGGAACCGGGTCTGAGGGCGGTGGAACTCGCATTTTGAGAGGTTCAAATACAGGTGGTGTGAATGGAGCGCTCCCAGGACTTGTTTCACATGGTCCAGGTGTTCCTCCAGAGTCCGTGAGTATATAAGGATGTCATCGATGTAAACCATCACGAACCTCTGGAGGTATGGTCGGAGCACTTCCTTCATGAACCCCTGGAATACGGCCGGGGAGATGGAAAGGCCGTACGGCATGACCCGGTACTCGTAGTGTCCCGAGGGCGTGATGAAGGCCGTCTTCCACTCGTCCCCCTTCCTGATGCGCACCAGATTGTAGGCGCTTCGTAGGTCGAGCTTGGAGAAGACCCGCGCCTCCCGTAGATCTTCCAGGGCCGCCGGAACGAGCGGCAGGGGATAAGGAAGAGGGACGATCTGAGAATTCAGCTGCCGGAAATCGATGCAGGGCCGGAGACCACCGTCTTTCTTTTCCACAAAGAAGAAGCTTGAAGCCGCCGGAGAAGTGGACGGGGCGATGAACCCTTGACGGAGGGCCTGTGCGATGTATTCCTCCATTGCCTTGTGTTCAGGGGCTGACAGGGGGTAAATCCGGCCTTTTGGTAGCTTCGCCCCCGGAAGCAGGTCGATCGCACAGTCCCACGGCCGGTGAGGGGGGAGACGTGTGGCGGCCTGTGCGCTGAACACATCCTCAAAGGCCCGATATTCCTCAGGGAGCTTCACCTGGGTGTCTGTGGTTGCTGCTTCCACTTGGGTCGCACCCACTACTGCTCGGGGGATCGTGGCTGGAAGTCCGGAGAGGCAGTGCTGGAGGCAGTGAGGGCTCCACTCCAGGATGTCACATGGGTCCCAGGAACACCTCGGCGCGTGCTGTTTAAGCCAGGGCCTTCCCAGGATCACGCTGACCGTGGAGTCCTCGAGCACCATGAATCTTATCTCCTTCCGGTGGAATAATCCGATCTGTAGTGTCATCGCCGGGGCACAGTACTTCACCCAGCCTCTCCCCAGCGGGCGTCCCTGGATGGTCTGCACAGCTAAGTCCTGGGAGCCCCTCTCTCGGCGGAGCTGTAGCTGGTCGAGGCAGGCCTGTGAGCTGAAGTTCCCTGCGGAACCGGAGTCGACCAGCGCCCGTACCGATAGAGATAGAGCAGGTGTTAGAAGTGTCACCATGAGTTTAGACAAAGGAGAGATTTCTGTCGGAAAAGGAACTGAACTCACCGCGGTGCGTGCTGGGCGTGTAGGGCAGCTGGCGATGAGATGACCCGGTTTTCCGCAGTACAGACATCTACCTGTGGCCAGGCGGTTGTTTCGCTCCCTCTGTGTCAGCCTCTGGGATCCTAGCTGCATAGGCTCGGCCCCCGAAGCCGTCTGCGCTGAGGGTTGCGTGATTGGAAATGGTGACGTGAGCAGGGGTGGTGAGATCCGGCATGCCGCCAAATGCTGCGCGAGGCCGATGGATTTCTGTATGAAATCTTCTAATCCAACAGAATCGTCGTGGATGGCCATTGCAAGCTTTATTTCTGGAGCCAAACCTTGCCGATAAATGCCTAGCAGCGCTGACTCGTTCCAGCCACAAGATGCCGCCAGGGTGCGAAAACGGAGGCTGTAGTCGGTAATGGAATCCTCACCCTGACGCAACCCGAGCAGCTGATCCACCGTGGAGAGAACTCCGGGGGAAGTGCTGAACACCTCCAGGAAGTGCGCGGTGAAAGCTGTGTAAGAATACACCACCGGCCCCGCGGCTTCCCAGAGTGATTGCGCCCAGGCCAACGCCTTCCCGGACAGCAAGGAAATCAGAAACGCGATCTTTGCGCAGGCGGTGGGAAAACGCTGCGGCTGCATCTCAATGAAGAGATTCACTTGCATCAGAAAACCGCGGCATTCAGACGGTTCACCGGAGAACGCGGAAGGGAGCGCCATAGGAACGCCGGCGGCCGCGGGTGCGGGGTGAGCTGAGGCGGAGGGAAATACAGCTCGGAGCGCGGCGGTGAGATCCCGAACCGTGTCCGATGAGGCGCAGGCTTGTGCATCCATCTCCCGGTGAGCGGCTGCCTTCTCTTTCCTTTTTTTTTTTTTTTTTTTTTCTTGCCGGTCCGTTATTCTGTTATGCGCGGACGAGGCGGAAGCAGAGTTGTGAGCAAACCAAGTCTTTAATGAACAACGCAGAGTAATCCAAAGAACACACACTCAAGAACGGGATCAGAGGGAGTACGGCGAGAGCAGATAGTCTGTATCGAAAGTCTTTGTAGTCTATATAGCGAGCCGAGCTGGCAGCGGAACGTGTCACAGGTGTCCATGCGAACAATAACGGACAGCGTTACGGGGAAGCGGAGCTGCTTATAAAGGAGGGAGGCTGATGGAAGTCAGGTGCGCCGAGTTAGTAATCAGGGGAGCAGCTCCGTGCTGGCGGGGCATGTGCGGGTGAGAGCGCAGGGTGCTCCCTGACAGTAGGGTTATAATTTAGGATTACAGGGTAAGCAGGTAGGGTTATAAATTAGGGGTAGGGTAATAAATGAGGGTTGCAGGGTCAGGGGTAGGGTTATAAATTAGGGTTACAGGATTGGGGTGGTAGGGAAACAGGGTTAGGGATAGGGTTATAAGTTAGGATAACAGGGTTGGGTTAAAGTTATAAGTTAGGGTTACAGGTTTAGGGGGTAGGGTTACAGGATTAGGGATAGGGTTATAAATTAGGAAGCAGGGTTAGGAGTAGGGTTATAAATTAGGGTTACAGGGCTAGGGTAGGGTTATAATTTAGGGTTACTGGGTTAGAAAAATAATTTTGGGTAACAGGGTTAGGGTTACAGTGTTAGGGGTAGGGTTATAAATTGTCTAATTGTTATAAACTGTCACCAATACACACTGCAAAAAATAACTGTCTAAATATAAGAAATAAATGCATTATTTAAGAAGATATAGACTAGAAATAAGTAAACTTATCTGCCAGTGCGATTTCTTAAGATTCTTAAAATAAGAAAACATACCTAGCCTTTAGAAAATAGCAAAGGGTTTTGAAACAAGGATTAAAATACTTATTTGAAGCAGTATATTTAGTGTAATTTACTTAAAACTAAGTTGTTAAGTCTTTTTTACGAGTTTGCTTTTCTTAATTTGTGTGAAAAGATCTTAAAACCAGAGCTATTAAACAAGACAATTCATCTTAATTTAGGATTTGTCATAAGGTAATCTCTCTTTAAATGAGTAAAGCATTTAAACTTAAAACAAGGTTATATAAACTAAAATCAAGACCATGCATTCAGAGTCAAAAATTATTTATTCAAATGAAAACCTGTCTTCTTACACAGAATAGTTACCATGCACAAAACAACTTACTTACTTTGCTGCTTCCCAAAATACTTCAACTTACTGTAACATAAAACAGTACATGTGTTGCCATTGCTGAACACGGAATCAGAATCAACATGAGAATCTGACACTGTAATAAAACTACAAAACAACTTGTAACAGAGATGCCCAAGAAAAAAAGAACAAAAAAGTCTTTTGTACCCCCCCCCCCAAAAAAAAAAAAAAGTTAAACTCACTGAATTTACTTTAGCATTTACTTATGACAGAACATGACTCCCTCCCACACATACGTTTTACCAGGGCGCTCATAATGCCAGTGCCATTTCTCCCTTCAGTACCCCTACTACTTCCCAGTAATCACAAATAAATTACTTCCCAATAAAGTCTACTCTGTTATGGCTTTTTTATATGAAGCTGTGGCATCCCTCTCATGAATTGAATCCCCTAATATTTCTGTCTAAATGACAGAAAGGAGGGTTGATACACACTTAGGATATGTAGGATGAAGGGTGTAGTAGTAAGCAATCAGATAAAGCAGGCCTTCACTGAGGTCTTCCTTGGCAAATGTGGTGATGGGAGTGGACCTTGGCTGGGTTTTGTTTTTTTTATATGTCCTGCAGAGTTTTATAATGTCTGGCCTGTGTTGTCAGGCTATCTCTGTCTGCTAAAATAGAGAAGGGGTAAAAAGGTTAATACGTTTATAATTAATTACTCCTAGGTTATTTTGTTACAAAGGCAATGAGTGTTGCATTACATTCCAGGAAGCTATTATCAGCCCCACAGTGGAAAATGAAACCATGACATTTTGTCCATGTCGCCCAGCTCTACTAATGAACTGAAGGTATTACTACTACTAAAGATATTAAGACCTTTGTTACAGATGGTTTCTTTGGACACACACGCTTTTGCTGCAGTTATGCATCTGAAAATAATCTACTCTTGAAGGACTCTGTTATTATTGATTCTATGCGAAAGTCTACTGGAAGTTAAGTTTGGTCCGCAAAAGCCATTTGTTCATGTTAAAACCATCTATAGGCTGCCGTTTAGGACTGTGATGTTTCCTTCACACCCATGCTAAAGGTTCTCCCATCTATTTTTAGTGGCATGTGTGAGTAAAATGCTTGCACTGATGAGCACTGAATTATGGGAAAACCATCATAATATTTCACATCCTTATAGCAATCAACATACAACTTACATGCAGAGTGGCCATCATCGGTACTGCTCCCTGATGTTTCTTGCAAAACAGTGGTTGATCTACCACTTGTGTCGGTATCATAATCTTCTCCATTGTCACTTGATGAGAAATCAATTCTACGCCTTTTCTTTGGATGGCCCCTCTCTGGTGTTGGTCCCTGTCTCTTTAGTAGGGACTTCACATTTTGCAGCCTTTTGTGGATATTGTTGTAAATACTCATCTGTGGTTTAAAAACAGGCATGCAGATCAAACAAATAAAAAAGAAAACATTTAACTTTGTCACAATAAGCACCGTAAGAAAACAATAAATATGCATAGATGTTATAAAGTGCGAAAAGCAATATAGCATAAATTTATCACTTACATGTTTGATCGTTTTGTCTTTGTCTTGTAGCATTGGATAATAATCCACTACTCTTCTAGCCATTGCAGTGACTTCATGCTTGGGAGGGTACCGGACCAACTCTACTTGCTGGCTTGCTCTAAAAATGGAAATCATGCTGGTGACTGTGTTCCTCACTAGCCTGCATCTCAGCTCTTTGGACATGACACATTCCTGCTCCCTGCCAGTGCGGGCCATTTCAAAATAATGCTTACGAGCTTGCTCCAACTCTGTGTCTGTGTAGACCACAAATTCTGTAGGATTAGGAAGCTGTAGGGTATTCTTTGGGCTTTTTTTCTGCACTGGAGTTAATTCCTTAGGGCTGACTGGAGGCGTTCCTTTAAGTGTAGACACACTAGGACCAGCTTTGTCGGGTAAGGTGGAATTGTCATCCTAAAAAAGCAGATAACAAAATGTACAAGACTTACAATGTCAGCCAGCGGCGCGTGAACTTCCGGCGCTTCCGCTTCCGGGGTAGCGCGAACTCGCAACCGTCCCGGCCGCCATCTTGCCGTTGCATAAATAGACACGGATTCCTCACGCTCTCTGCCAGATTGTCTCTTTGGCTTCCGTGTTCTGTTTGAGACTTTCCTGCCCCTCGTTTTTGCTTCCTGCATTTTTGGTTTTGGTTTTGGCTCTTCCGCTTTTTATTTTTTTCGGCTTCGCGCCGAGCCGCCGGTCATGGTATTTTTGAATTTTCTTTTCCATTCACAAACTGTCTCTCTCTCTCTGTCTCGGCTTATCTCCCGCTCGGCATAGTGGCCGTAAGTTTTCGGACACTTTGTTTTGTGTGTTTGTGTGGATTACTTCAGCCTGATGGTCGTAAGTTTTCGGACACTTTGTTTTGTGTGTTTGTGTGGATTACTTCAGCCTGATGGTCGTAAGTTTTTGGACACTTAGTTTTTGTGTTTTTTTTTTTTTTCACATGTGGACTTCTTCTGCCTGGCTGTCAATTTTTCGGACACTGTGGTTGTGTGCCTTTTTTATTCAAAGACATCGTATTTGCCTTTATTGGTGATGTTTATTAAACATATACTTTTGCTGGCGTCCTGCATTTTGGGCCAACTCCTCGCATTCCTGACAGTACAATCTGGCCAGACATGGACCCAGCGGACGATCTCCAGACTCAACTCTCCTCTCTGGTGCAGATCACCACCTCCCATCACCAGCAGATACAGGAACTGGCAAGCGCAATTCGTGAACTGGCTCTTCAGCGCAACCAAGCCCCGGTAGCCCAGGCCTCTGTTTCGGAAACCCCCAATGCTCATGCCCCCACGTTCGCACCTAGGTGCGAAGTTCATCTACCGACTCCTGAGCGCTTTGCGGGACAACCAGGGGAGTGCAGGCCGTTCCTGTTGAACTGCGAAATAACTTTTCAGCTTTGGCCTTCATTTTTTCCGGATGAACTCATCAAGGTGGCCTATGTGATCTCCCTACTTTTGGGTAAGGCCAAACGGTGGGCCACGGCGAAGTGGGAACGCCATTCCTTGGTCTGTGCCTCCTACCGTGCATTCTCAGAGGAGCTACGCAAGATCTTCGACTCAGCCACCCCCCGGCAGGATGCCACCCGGTCCTTGTTCCAGACCACTCAAGACGGGCGATCCGTAGCTTAATACGCCACAGATTTTCGCACCGCCGCGGCAGAGAGTGGGTGGGATTCCACGGCTCTCTACGACGCTTTCATCCGGGGACTCAATGCTGAGATCAAGAATGAGCTCGCGGCCAGAGATCTTCCAGAGGGTCTGGACGCCCTGATCAGCCTGGCCACCCGAATCGACCGGCGGATGAGGGAGTTCCACTCTGATGGGGGGTTCCGTAGATCCTGGCAGCCCGGCCCATCTCCCGACCTACCTCGCTTCAATACGTCACCTACCCTGCTTCCACAGCCCATGGAGATTGGCCGCCGCCACCTCTCCACTAGCGAGAAGGAGAGGCGTCGCTCTCACGGACTCTCCGTGAGCACCTGCCATGTTCAGTTTCCCGTGGTTGCAGAGGCACAACCCTCACCTAGACTGGACCAGTAGCCGGGTGTTGGAATGGGGAATTTCATGCCATGCCAGCTGTCTCACCTCGATCCCTCGGATCCCTAATCATTCTGTGGGGGAATCCCTCTCCGATCTCAGCTCTGTTCCTGCAGAGTACCATGATCTGGGCACCGTTTTTAGTAAAGCAAGAGCCTTATCTTTACCTCCCCACCGTCCTTATGATTGCTGTATTGATCTATTGCCGGGAACAACGCCTCCCCAGGGTCGCCTCCACCACCTGACTGGTCCTGAAAGAGAAGCTATGGCTGATTACATCCGGGAGTCTCTCGCTTCCGGGATCATCCGCCCCTCCTCCTCCCCGGCTGGGGCAGGTTTCTTTTTTGTAGAAAAGAAGGACAAGAGCCTCCGCCCCTGCATTGACTACTGGGGACTTAACTCGATCACCATTAAGAATCAGTACCCCTTGCCCTTGATGTCTTCAGCCTTTGAGCTCCTCCAGGGAGCCACCATCTTTACCAAGCTTGACCTCCGCAACGCTTACCACCTCGTACGCATTCATAAGGGGGACGAATGGAAGACAGCCTTTAACACCCCAGCAGGCCATTATGAGTACTTGGTCATGCCGTTTGGCCTCACTAATGCCCCTGCTGTCTTCCAGGCCCTGGTCAACGACGTCCTTCGGGACATGCTCCATCGTTTTGTTTGTCTACCTGGACGACATATTGATCTACTCCCTCTCCCTGGAGGAACACCGCTGCCATGTACGCACTGTGCTCACCCGTCTACTTCAGAGCCAGTTGTATGTGAGGGCCGAAAAATGTGAGTTTCATGTGTCCAGCACATCTTTTCTGGGCTTCATCTTGTCTGCAGGGAATGTTCACATGGATGCGGCCCGGATTCTTGCCGTGGAGGAGTGGCACAAACCTGAAAATCACAAGCAACTGCGATTCCTCGGCTCTGCTAACTTCTACCGCAAGTTCATTCATGGTTTTAGCACCATCGCAGCCCCCCTACACCGACTCACCTCCACTCATCAGCCATTCACTTGGAATCCTGAGGCATAACAGGCCTTTCTGGAACTCAAGACCCGGTTCACTTCTGCACCTATCCTTATTCTGCCTGAACCTTCCCGGCAATTTGTTGTTGAGGTTGATGCCACTGACAAGGGTGTGGGGGCCATCCTGTCTCAGAGAGGAGCCACTGACAACCGCCTCCATCCTTGTGCCTTCTTCTCATGCTGACTATGTCCCGCGGAACAGAACTACTCCATCGGGGACCATGAGCTGCTGGCTGTCAAGCTGGCGCTTGAGGAATGGCGACATTGGTTGTAGGGCGCCGAATACCTGTTCATTGTGTGGACAGACCATCGCAACCTGGAGTATCTACGGGCAGCCAAGTGCCTCAACCCCCGGCAGGCCAGGTGGGGGCTATTTTTTGGGCGTTTTTGTTTTACCCTGTCCTACCGTCCGGGCTCCAAGAACAGCAAACCAGATGCCCTGTCCCGACTGGGTTCCTGCGGCATGGAGGAAGGGGAAGACCCGAGTCACATCCTTCCTCTGTCCGTTTCCGTCCGAGTCCTTCGCTTGGAAATTGAACGCAAGGTGCACAGAGCTACTTCGGGGCAACCCACCCTGGATGGCTGTCCTAAGGGTAGACTCTATGTTCCGGACCAGCTCCGTTCACAGGTCGGTCCTCCAGTGGTGCCAGTAGGTGGTCTCTCCTCTCTATCTCCACTAGCACAACCCTCTCTTTTCAAGGATACTCTGCGATTGTTGTTTTGATAGGACTTTCTTACACCTATTACTGACACAGGATGAGACCTTTTAGTTTTAAAATTACTGTTTAGCAATGTACTTAAATCAGCTCTTCCATTTCCAAAACACTAACTTACAAATACATGTTATGTAGTTACTTTAAGATAACTGTCTATTTATTCACCGTAACAATACATCTAGTGCAAAATGTAGTTATGTGGTTGCTTAAAATAGCCTAATAAAATCTCTACAATAATCCAAACAAACTGTTTAAAATATTTCTCTGTCACAATACCGCGTCATATCCTAAACCAGTGTACTTCGGGCTTAAAACATGAGTTTAAAACAGTGTCACAGTCCGTTGGACAAACCACTGTACTTCGGGTTACTGTTTTAAACTTTACAGAGCCGCTGTGTGTCACGCTCTTTACATTATTAACAGTTTCACTTACATTAGAAACTATAATAGTTCCCCCATAGAAAGTTTATATGACTTTAGAAACTTATAAACTTAAGCACTTTGCTTCAGCTACCTTACAAACAATACAATTCCAATACAACTCTGCCACCACACTACGTCGCGCTGATATCTTTCCACACTGTATTTTTGTCCTTATGATTGTCCTTATGATTTTTACTTACATTGGCGAGCCACCCAGCGAGGGAAATCCCTAACCCTAACCCTAACCCTAACCCTAACCCTAGCGATGATCGTAATGAAGTTTACATATAATTACTATTTTTGTTCAGTTTACAACACATGTACAATTCCCCTTGACAGTACCCATTTAAATTGATTTTAAATTAAGAGGGCAAAAGGTGAGTCAAAACATAGGGTTGGAGTTAGGTTCAGGGTTAGTCCTTTAAGTAAAAGGGTGGGATTTGCATGCCTGTACTAAAATTTTAAAGCTCTTCAATTTTCTGCTTAGGAATTGCTGGCTGACTTGTGAAGCACCATTTTTGTTAAATTCCATTAGAGCTCCAAATGGCCAATAATTCAGCTCATTGTGTGGAACCAGACCTGTGATGTGAATTTCATCTAGTTTGACAGCAACTGTTATCAGTAAACCAGGGTTTAATAATGTCTGGAAGTGTTCTGAATGGGGATTTGCAGCACAAATCTCTATTGGCTCTTAATGCAGTCAAATGCAGATGCTATAGCAGTTAATAGTCTTTAATGATCCAGCAATAAGAGCTGGACGCCACAAAGTAGAGACAAATCTGTGAAATATTTCCAATGACCAAACACCAGGTTACAAGGCAATACAGGTCACTTCAGACAGGTAACCTGAAGCTTCCTGCAACAACCTGAGCTCTTGCGTAGGACAAACATGACTATCCTTAAATGCTGTGCATGTAGAAGCAATTAAAACCCTTGTAACATTAATTACACCTCATTCATCTATATCATGTAAGCCAATTCTCAAGCGAGCTTAAACACGTTTCACCCGCAATATTGGGGACATCTCCCGTTTAAAATGGTCATGTTAGGTGATTCTAAATTCTTTCTCAGCTTCTCTAAACGCTTCTCTTTCTTCTCATCCTCACCTTCCACTATGACCATACCACCACACCCCTACCTGCACACCCAATGTTAGCAGCTCGTGTGACAAGGGGACGACTGGAAAAGGGGCCTGGTTTAGACTCTGAATAGCATTTTTATTTTTTATATAGCCTGAAGACTTTTGTCTTGTTTAAGGAAATGGATGGCATTTTCTATGGCTTTTAGAGGATTGTGTTTGATTCTGTCTACATTTTCATTTACAGTATGTTCAAATTATTTTGTACATCTACGTGAAAGGAAACTCTAAGAATTGAATTTTTCACATGAAATCAGTCCTGGAGCAAGCCAGAAAAGTACAGAGTTAAAAGCCACATGTCTCATGAGTTTATATTTTAAATTGAATGAATTGTTTTTTTTTTTTAGTGCGTGTGGTCTCATTTGTTTTGTAACACTATATTCTACCAGCCATGTTTTTTTTTTTTTTTTTTTTTTACCAGGCTGCACTTCCCTTAAGGTACCGCCTTTTTTTAACGTGACTGTCGCCTGAATGACTGGTGTGACAGCCTATTGGCTGCCGTTCCAGGCATATTTAAGATGTAGTTTATGTCACCTGAGTGTGCATGATACAATCCTTGTCGTTTGTGGGCATGCGCACGCAGCTTTGCGGGAGGTATGTACCTAGCTGTTTGGCTAACATTGCTGCTAGAGTTTATGCACTATTAAGTGTGTATATTGGTTTGTAGCCAGGTTGTGTTTAGGATTGGTGCGAGGTTGCTGTTGGATACAGGCTGTCTTTCACTCCAGGTATGTTAATTCCAGTTGATTAATGTTTGTTGCGGTGTGACTCGTAACTTATGCTTCGATCATATTGCAGTCATATTGGAAAAAAACTGCGAGTAACTGAACCGGTGTGTTTAGCGATCTACTTCCGGGTAGGTATATCTAGTTCCTTGAGCATTATTGGGTTGGTGTCTCTGACTGATTTGCCTTCATTTTTGTTTATTTTAGTTGGGGTAATTGTTCGCAAGCATTTCGTCACTGTGGACTGCAGGGCAAATAAGTTACTCCTTATACAACATTAAGACTGCACTGTTTGTTCTGCTGCTATTTTTCTTTTTACTCTGTGACCATTTGTATTGGATTTGTCTGTTTTTGTTTCGTTGCTCCACGCTCATGTTGGTGGCTTAAAGGAAGGCTAGTTCGAGCCGTCACTTAACAGCAGATGTGCCGTTAACGGCGCATGTTTAGCCCCACTGGTAATTGCCACCAGCAGCTGTTTGTTTGTATTTCTTTATTTTCCCTTGATCTGCGCTCTTCCTATGGACGGCGTGGAAGAACACTCAATATCTGGTACCTGGGAAGATTAAGTTTTTGTTCCCTGTTTAAATGTATTGATTTGAGTATTTATTGAGATCTCCTTCAGTTTTTCTCCTTGATTAACTTGTTGGTTGTTTTTTTGTTGTGATTTGATTTGAACCCTGATTGTTTTCGTTTGTTTTGTTTTTTTTTTTTTTTTTTTCCTTTTTGGTTTTGTTCTTTCTTGAACCCTTTGTTGAGCCATTGTGACTAGGTTCATGAGCTTTTGGTTCAAACCTAGCGGAGTTCCGGCCTCTCTGTTTGAACCTTTGTGGCCAGTAAATGGTCCATACTTGTCATCCATGGTTTGAATTTGATCCAATGCAAATTGTTGAATTGTATGTGTGTTTTGATTAATTGTGTTTTTATACTCTTGTTTGTTTTTGTTTATTTCAGGAGCTGAAGGCCTCCAGTGAGGGAAGCTAGCTGCTTTGACCCTGTGGTGGTGGTGTTTCTCTCACAGAGTGTTTTTGCCATGACCATTGCATCTCCCTCACTTAGTGGGTGTGTGTGGTGTGAGTGTGTGTGTTTGTGCGGAGCATACTTGGGTGCATGGTGTGTCTTAAGATACTCACTGTGCAGCTAGCCACCCTACTGGTAAGCCTCAGCCGGAAAGTATTTTATTTCATTTATTTCATTTCTGCCTGGTCAACGGTTTTCTATATTTTAACTAATTATCCTTATTGTAAAATAAAAGTAGTTTTGTATTCATATTCACGTCTCCTGTGTTTAGTGGAAACAAACCTGTGTGCTTTATTTTGGGTCTAAATTTCCCCGTTCATAGAAACGGGGTGGCGTAGTCTGCTTTTTTTTGTTCTAGTTGTACACTAGTGTCAATTCTTACCAATCACCTTCCCGCCACACAAGGATATAGCTTCCACAAGCCAATGAGAGAGGCGTTGCTTAGAGATGGGATTCCCCGTGTTCGAGAGGGCCCAAAATACGAAGAGCTGGTTGCTCCTTCTAAAGGGGCTAGTCGTGTCAATGTAACCCCACAGGGCATAAAGCCTTTAGCCTCTGGTCCTCCGCAGAGGAAAAAGGAGGAGGGTAAAAAGCATTTAGGCATAAAGGCCGGGTTAGGCCTGAGCAATACCTTATCCCCATTGAGCGAGAATTTGGTGCATGAGGAATAACCGAGAGTGCATGCAAATCACTGACACATTTGGCAGAAGCCAAGACCAGAAGCAGAGCTGTCTTTAAGGACGGGAGTTTAAGGGAGATATCCCCAAGGGGCTCAAAAGCCCGTTGAGCTAGCACCTCCTGCACCATGGAGAGGTACCATTCTGGGATTACACTTCTGGTGACTGGTAAGGAGCTGCGAGTACCCTTCATAAATCTACGGATAAGGGGGTCTTACCCCACCATAGTGCCGCCAAACCCGGCATGACATGCAGCGACAGCTGCTATATAGACTTTAATCATAGAAAAGGATCTTCCACGATCGATAAGGTCCTGCAAGAAGCCCAAAATTTCAACGACTGAGCACAGATATTATATGAGCTGGTGCCTCTCGCACCCCTCTTTAAACACACGCCACTTGCAATCATAGAGGGAACATGTGGAAGAGGGCCTGGCATTCTTAATAGTTGCAATAACATGAGGGGGAAGCCCCAAAGTGTTTAAATTTGCCCTCTCACGGGCCCGGCCCAGAGAGCCACCTATTCTGGGTGAGGATGGTAGATCTCCCCGTTCCCTTGGGCCAGGAGGTCTGTGCCCAATGGGAGGGTCAATGGCTCTGCATACAGAAGAGGGATTATCTCTTCCTTGGGCCACCTGGGTGCTATGAAGATCAGAGACAAGAAATGGCTTTATAACCTTTTCCAGATTGATAGATCTCAATTACTTTTGTTCTCATTTGTTTTTGAATTTCTTCGGATTTCTGCATGATGTTTAGCTTTTGAAGATCTTTTGGTCTACTTCACTTTGTCAGGCAGGTCATATTTAAGAGATTTCTTGATTGCGAACAGGTCTGGCAGTAATCAGGCCTTGGTGTGGCTAGAGAAATTAAACTCAGGTGTGGTAATCAGTTTTAAAAACTTTTTTCACACAGGACCATGTAGATTATGTTTTCCCTCAATAATAAAAACCTTCATTTAAAAACTGCATGTTGTGTTCACGTGGGTTATCTTTTACTACTATTGAAATAGGTTTGATGATCTGAAACATTAAAGTGTGACAAACATGCACACTACTGTATGGCTAGAAAACAGAAACAGTTCTGGGGATAGTCTGGTTGACACTTTTGTGGCAGCTTCATTTGTAAAACACTACTTCCCATGAGAGAAATGAAAGGGACCAACAGTTTGATATGGACATTAATGCTCCCAAATGATGTAAGTGGTGAGCAATCAGATGTCTGCCCAGAAAATGCGGCCCTGTTTTACCTTAAACTGCAAGCTAAGTTGTTGCTCCCATCCACTGTTATTCTGGCTGATATCATGTATTTCTTGAAAATCCTCAATAATTGCCTGTCACACTTACTTTTCACATTAAAAGAAAAATTGGTTGCACTCAGGGTGCCAGAGGCTGACATAAGCACAGTAATTAATGTGCTGAAAACTGAAGATCTCAACAAGACACGAAAACTGTTTTCAAAAATAGCTTTAATTATGTTGAACCAGTTCCCATTTGCTTGGGACAAAATGAGGCAGGCAGAGTATTTTGCTCAGTATGTCCCAACCAACCAAACAATAGAATCTCTCTTCCAGTGTCAGTCAGTGAGGGAGCAGTACAAGCAAGTACACTCTAATGTTCTATCTGAGGATGGTCTTCAAGATGTTTAGGATGGCACTAATATTAGGGAGAATGTCTTGTTCAGTTGATTTAATTTTATATCAGGATGCATTTAAAGTAGTAAATCCACTTGACAAGAGAAAACACAAGATGCTTGCAGTGTATCTTGCAGACATTTTTGCCTCAAAACAGGTCAAGCACTGATCATATGAAGCTTGTTCTTCTTTGTAAAGAACAGGATGTCAAATATTTTGGTCAAGATTTAGTCATGGTCTCCCTTGTCAAAGATCTAAAAAAATCAGTGGCATTGACCCGCCTGACGGAAGAGTACACTCAAAAAAATTTATTCTGCTGCTTGTTAAATTTAAATGTAACATTTTCCGTACATTATCATTTTATGTTTACTAAATGAACAAATCATGTAGGAATAAATCGTGTAGGATTTTCCATAAGGTCAACTACTTAGCTTTTAATAGATTCACTCATGTCAAAATAACATAACACAATCAAACTCTCACGCGCTTCCGGGAAAATCACAGCCGATATCGCAAGATTTTAAGCAAAGCCTGGCTTCGTGAATTCAACTGTTTTTCACGCACTTTTGAGAAGGAAGAGCAAATCCTTTGTTATACACTTTTAAAATGAATTAAAATGTAAACTAAATCACTTTTAACTCAACGTCTTATTCTTTTTTGTTGATAGTATACTGAATGTAATGTTTTTCGTTCATTCGACGAGATGTAATGTTCATTCAGGTTAGGAGAAAGCTAGCGAAGGTAATGTAGGTAATGACGTTAGCAGTTCAATTTCGTAACATAATGCGTTTACTCGTTAAACAAATACACTAATTTAATTAACCAACCCTGTTTAATTTCCACGCGTTTTAAATGAAGCTCTTCGTTGTTTTGCCAATAACAGGGCAGTAGTCAGATTAGCATTAACTGTCACTTGTCTAAACTACTACACGTGTGGTATAAGTGAATCTTGCACACTCAGCTCAACAGGAGAGGGAGAGACCTTGCACAGGTGATTCTGCTTGTTAAGAAAGAAAGAACCGTAATGAAAACTGAACAATTTTGAAAAACACAGTTTTAAAAGTTCACCAGCTGTAAAGCCAAAGTATGATAGCCATATGATTTACATGATAAAAATAGGGGAAGGGGAAAAATAAAGTTTTACAGGAATTGATATAAGTAAACATACAAAAAGATTAGACTTTTGTAAAAGAATGAACACACAGGGGCTGAACTATATACAAAAATATAATAAGTAAATCAGAAATAGAATATCTATAATTAGAATAGTTGCCAAATACCTTGTCAATTTGTTAGTACATACTAGTTATGTGGTTATGTTAGTGTAGTACTGTGCTGTGCATTAGTGCAGTTGAGTTGGTACATTGTGAATAAACACCAGATGGAATCAAGTTCAGTACTATCAGAGGACATGTCTAACAGCTGGTAGGAGTGTGTAAACTTCCATATAAAAATTATATTGGTTGTATAAATGTAACAATGAAAGAAAAAAATAATAATATTAATGTATTATTACTAATAATAGCTGCACTACTTATTAAGTTCTGCTACACTGCCCCTCTCAATTGACATTCTTAAAGACCTCTTTCAGAAACATAGTAAGACATCAGATAAGTCCATAATAAAAGAGGTAGCCAATTTTGCATCTAAACCCTTGGTGAAAGCCGTTGGGAAGGACGGCCTGCTTAGCAAACGTTATCTCCGCAAACAGTATTACAAAGAATGCTTTAAACTGGTAGAACCCATTGAACACAGTCTTGATTCCAAGGAAAAATTAAGTTTTCAGTATGTGCCTATTCTAAAATCTTTGAAGCAGCTCTTTGATAGGAGAGATGTTGTAGACAAAGTAACAACAGATTAAAAGGGCAACTGGTGAGCAGCATGTTTACAGATCATTTCAGGATGGGTCACCCTTTCAAGTAAACAGTTTTCTGTCAGGGAATGAGCTGAGAATTTTACATAGATGATTTTGAGGTTTGCAATCCTTTGGGAACTTCTTGTAAAAAACATAAGCTTTGTGGAATCTACTGGACTTTAAGTAATTTGCCTCTTGTTTCACATTCATCACTGCTCTCAATTTACTTGGCAGTCTTATGCAAAACTGTTGATATGAACAAGTATGGTTATGACAGGATTTTATGTCCAGTTCTCCAAGATGTTTAAACTCTGGAACAGGATGGAATTTTTGTTCCATCACTTGGAAAAATTCTTAAAGGCAAGATTTAGGTTGTTGTGGCAGATAACCTTAGTGCTTACAGCATAGCTGGTTTTAATGATAATTATACTGGTGTGTATATGTGCAGATTCTGCACAGGAACAAAAACAGACATCCAAACCAAAGAGGTTACGTCAGGCTTATTTAGACTCAGGACAAAAGAACTTCATTAATCTCAATGTTCAGTCATCTAAGACAAATGGTTCAAGCAGTTTTGGGGTAAAAATCATTGTGTTATCAGTAAAATGTTTCCCCACTTCAGTGTTCATACAGGTTATCCTCCAGATATCATGCATGATGTTTTTGAGGGCATTGTGCCAGTAGAGATCGCATGTTGTTTGACATTGCTGATATCTAAGAAATATTTTGATCTTGAAATCCTTAACATATTTATCATGCATTTCCCCTACAATTGGGGAGACAAGACGAACAACTCCATGTAATCCCACACACATTTTCAACAAGAAAAACATCATCATCATCATCATCATCATCATCATCGGTCGAGTCTAGGTTGAAGGGTCCGGTGGCTTCTTCGGTTTAGGCACGACGAAATGTTTCCTCCACAGTTCCTTGTTCTTCCCTAATGCTCGAATTTCCTCGGTGCTGAGTGGCTCCTCGCCCTTAGGAATGAGGTATGACGAGATCTGTTGTTAATACGTCCTCCTTGGCGCGCCGTGTCGAAGTGATGGTCGAATTTTGGACTCGTACAGGACGAAACGATTGACTGGTTCGTCTTCGGCCATGCGGATGCAGTGGCCGGTGAAGTTGAGCTGTCGCTGACGGATGGTGTCGTGCAGTGGTAGCTCATTAACTCGCTTGTAGAGTGTAGAGTTCCTAACTCGATCTACGGATTGATTGATACTGAAAAAAATTGAAGAAAAACAATAGGTGGGAATACCCATGAAAACTGGGCTACTCCCATTTATAATTGGGCATTTGGTGCCTGGTGGTGAAATATGATGGTGAAATGGCAGGTATTGTTAGATTTAAAAGACATTGTGGAGCTTGTGCACCAGCACACACATCTTAAGTGCAAAATTTCAGAGCACAGACATAAATATCAAGAACTATTTCCTGATGTGACACTGCTACCAAAGCATCATTTTTTGGAGCACTATCCTCAACTGATTAACATTTTTGGTCCCCTTATGGGACATTGGACAATGCGAGGCAAAGCACAGTTTTTTAATCAGGTTATTCAACACACCAACTGCTATAAAATGTGCCTCATCCTGCTTTGAAAAACCTGGTCTTAAAATCACAAGTGTCTCACTAGTTCCTGTGGATGTTTTGAAACAAGAAATGGCTCAGACTATTGAACAGAAACTTCCTGATACAACTAATGTTCACCTAACTAAATATGTATCAAGCCAAGGTGTAAGCTTCAAAAATGACGATTGTAGTTTATGGGTCTACAAGTGGACTGCCTGATTTTGGAGAGATTCTTCAGCTTTGTATTGTAAAAGAAAGACTGTGATTCATGGTGAGAAGTATGTTGGGGTGGTACAGGGAACACATCAGAGGCTTTGAGCTGAGTCCATCTCCAGCAAGAGAAAATGTTTTCATTGAGCATGATGAACTGGCAGATGCATACCCTTTGGCAGACTATTTTGTTGGTTCAGTCAGAATGGTGAAATTAAAAAGACACAATCATATAAAGTGTAGCAATCTTCAGATTAAATTTTAAATGCTGTTATTGAACTCCCAGTGCTTTATGTACTCTTAACATTTACTCTTTACACATTTACAGTTGTGAAATGGCTGTCCCTGCCACAGTGAATTATTCTGGGCGAAAATGATTCCCAGAGATTGATCCTTAAAGACAGATTACCAGAATCTGTCAGTCAAATCATACAGCATATAAAGAGGCTATGTGGAGTAGAAGGGGACTTCAGACTCCAGTTCATGGATGCAGATTTTAATGAGTTTACCAACCTGACCTCAATGTCTGATATTAAGGACAAAAGCACTATCAAAGTCATCTTTAATACAGTAGCCTCACACCATCCTGCCCTGCCTGGTGACTGCTCCCCAGCCCTATTCTTCTGTTGCCTCCTCTCACTCTTCAGATGACTGTGTTCCTTTCATCTTGTACCTCATTTGATACAGACATATCATCTTCTCCCGAGTCGATCTCCTCAAGATTCTCTGCACAGCCCTTGGTCTTTAAGGTGCCCAGGTTCTCTTATGAAGTACAGCTAGAAAGGGCCAATGCTGCATTTAAAGAAAATGGAACTTTATTGAGTCCTGATACTAAACTTAAGTCTACCATTCTTGATAGCTTAATTGAAACAATTATTCAGTACAAAGTCTACCTCTCTGATGCAGAGTTTAAGGATGTAGCTGCAGCTCTTGTGTCAGCCCATCCTTGTTTGAAAGAGCCTGTTTTAGCCACTGGATATGATGGCTGGAAGACAAGATTGAAGTATAAACTTCGGTAACTACCGAACAAAGCTGAGACATCTTGGATGCCTAGAAGTATCAGTAAATGCTCTTATAAACAAACCTAATGATGGATGCAGTCCTGTGTATTGTGTAAAAAAGCCCAAAAAAAGCAGAAGTCAATTACTGCCCTGCTTATCTATCTGGTGAAACAAAGGAGACTCAAGAACATTTAAGAGTAGCTCTCCTCTCAGAAGTGGAATAAAGAAACAATGAAAATAAGGTGGCACTGTTGATGGAGAAGACTTTTGCTCACAGACGGCAAGAAGTGGTTCGAGATGCACCCATGATAGCAGATATCAAAACAAGATGGCCAGCACTCTTCAGTGTGTGTGAGGTAAGTGAAACATTATACTCCTTTTTGTTAGAGGATTTAGAGTACAATGAAAAGACTCATGAACTGGTCACACTTCACCGGTTGTGATTGTGCATTCACTTATTAATATAATAAGTTATCTAATCAAGGCATATAGCAAGAAAGGTGAATTTATAGGAACGAGACTCAAGAGCATCATGACACCCATGGCCCAGGTATTGAGTTCTAAGAATAAGACACATGCTCACAGAAATTTACTTTTTGCTTTGATTAGGGAGGTGATTTGATGACATTCATATTTACTGACATTGCTCTATATGGTATTAGGAGAAAAGCCACACATCATCTGTGAGTTGCCATGCACAAAGTTTAGAAGCAGCTCTTAATGTGACCTTCACAAAATCTCTTTATTTAGAAATAAACTACACATGCTGTTTGTGACCCACCCGCTTGCCGAGCTTCCGCTTCCTAGAGCAGCACTTCCAACATCCCCTCTCTCGGCCACCAGCATCAGGTGACACGAAGGGATGGAGCCACCAGGGAGGACGGTACCTCTCGGGTACATCTGCCTCTTTCAAACCAACTACCTGCATGTCTTCCATCACCACATCCATAAAGCTACTCTTTGGACTTCTTCTTTTCCTCCTTCCTGGTGGCTCCATCCTCAGCATTTTCCTACCGAAATACCCCATGTCCCTCCTCTGCACATGTTCAGACCATCTCAATCACACCTCCCTCACCTTGTCTCCAAAACATCCTACATGCGATGTTCCTGTAATAAGCTCATTTTTAGTCATGTCCATCATCATCACCCCCAATCAAAATCTCAGCATCTTCAGCTCTGCTACCTCCTGCTCCACCTCCTGTCTTTTACTCAATGTCTCTATCACTCCTGCTATCGCTCTTTTTCTCCCACTCCACCCTGCCTGCACTTTTTTCTTCACTTCTCTAACACACTCTCCATTAATTTGCACTGTTGACCCGAAGTACCTAAACTCCTCCACCTCTTCTCCCTGCAACCGCACCACTCCACTGCCCTCCCGCTCATTCTGGGATCTGCATTTAAGCACATTGATTATTGTTTATCTTTGTTAGCTCTTTGTTTGTCTTGGATCAAAAGCCATTGTGAATGTAAACTGGTTAATGTAATGGTTTAAAGAATCTTAGCCTTCAGCGTTGTGCCCGCGCGACTGATATCCCATTGTTCACAGGTGTTTAACAATAGATTAAATAAAAAGCGACAAGAGTATCCATTACAAACTATAAATCATTCTAAAGGTCTAAGCCTCAAGAATGGATTTTAGATCACTGTTTTCAAATGAAAAATGTATAACAAATGTATTTGCTGAATTTGTGTAAGCAGTACACACAAACTTTCTTTCGGCTTCTCCCATTAGGGGTCACCACAGCGGATCATCCGCATGTACACACAAACAACATGCATAAAAAAAATGCACTACTTACACAATTATTGTAATAACGAGTTACAAACGCATTCACTGCTACAATTCCTAGTTTATTAGAAAATGTTGTATATAATGTAATGTTGTAATTTAGATGATTATTCTTTTGTTTACATCACAGTACTTCGTTTGGGGTATTGTTTGTATATGTTTCGGAATAACTCTTGCATAAAAACACCATCTTTGTGGTAAAAAAATAAATGTGTCTGGTAGAATATAGTGTTACAAAACAAATGAGACCATACACTAAAACAAAAAAAAAAAGAGGCGGAAATCTTGGCCTTGAGTATTCACTCTATAGGCAGGTGCTGTGACGTTTTTATTATTACCACCTATAATTTCAAACCTTTTATTTCCGGCCAGTAGACTTATGGAAACAAAATGATTAATAGAAAATGTAGCCAATAAGTGCACGATTCTAATGATATATGGGAAAATTTTATTCCCCACGTGGGTGAGTCTTAGTTTTATTACTCTTTAAAAGCTCTTTTTGTTCAAAAAGAGGAGCACGTGCACTGTGAGACAACAGGAAGTGGATGTAGCTATTGGTTCTGCACAAACAGCTGTTTCCAACTCGTGCTAACTGGACTTTATTTACAAAAAGAAAAAAAATACAAACACAAAAAAAAAAAGTGGACGGTCAAATAAGTTGTTTTATCGGAGATTTGCACAAAGCAGCAATGTGGAAAATATTCTTAGGGGCGGAGTAACAAAAGAGACTTGGAAATCTGCATGGAGATGGAAAATCTGAGCCTATTTTAGATGTAAGTTACAATATATTTCCCTTTTACAGTTTTATAGGATAAAATGTTATACGTTTTATTATCCGTTTGTTTTTATAAGAGAAATGCTTGTAAAGTGTGTGTGTGTGTGTGTGTGTGTGTGTGTGTGTGTGTGTTTCATAAAAATCTTCAGAAATTAGGCATTTTTATTTTATGTGATATGCCTGGGGATGATGGAAAATAAATAGAACATTAGTTAAAGAGTTAGAGAGAATTTATTGAGCAACACAGATTTAGAACTGTAGTAGATTCAGAATTACAGTAGAATCATTTGATGAGCTGAAGAATACATTTTAGATTATTTAACCACACAACATTGATTTACAGTCTAATTTTATTCATTAAGCATGTCAGTATAATCTGTACTGTTCCTCAGGGTACATACCTTCTGATTTATTCACAGCAAAAATTCCCTCATGGTTAATATTAATAAAAATCAATGTTAAGTCAATTAAAAAGACAGGTTCACTCATGGAGTAACATGGAGTTTTATGATTAATTGAAAATTCATTAACAGAGAAATAATTAGCAGGAAACGCCTTCAGTGAATCATCCAGATACTCAGGAAATTGATAAAATGCCTTTTCATTTCCTTGTGGACTTACAGACCTGTTAACAGAAAAAAGGTAAAAAAAATTTTGTCAGTGATTTGACATGAATTAGTTTTTTTTTTTTTCATTCTCTTTTAGTGAAAATTCCAGCAGTGGTGTTCAGTGGATTCTACATACAGTCATGTGAAAAAGTTAAAGAAGGTATGTGTGAAATATTAACTACAGCTTGTATCGTCACCACATATTAGTCCATTTATTACTTGTAGGTTGTGTAATGCAGCTGTTGCAATCAATTTTTTACTGTCTTGCATCCTCACCATCAACCTGGCCTAGATCACGGTATCGCCATATATTCTGGGATTGTGTGATGTCATCACATGTGTGATGTGAATGATCAAATACGGTGTATTTGATCCTGGATGTGGATATAAATTTGGCTAAGAGACATGTGCATGGATGTCTTTACACACTTTTGGACTTCTGTTACACCTTGTAATATGGAGATTACACTCCCCAGTGGAGGAATACTCTTTCTGCTGGGAGCTGAGGACATGTGTGGGAAGTGGATTCCACAACATGAGGATCAGGTTAACCAGGACTTTTCTAGTGTGCGAGATCCCACTAAACACATATGCTTTTGTATATATGGTTGCTAAATATACAGTAGTTCACATGTACACAGATACAGACTGAGGATTTTAGAGAATTACTTGTATAATTGAATACATTCTTTTCTACCACATTGTCTGTGTAAAGCTGCTTTGAATCACACAGCTAATTGTACTGTCATGAACTAACATTTCTTTTTACTTTTTTTTTAAGTTACCATGCTACCTGAGGCCTGTATAGTTCTGGATGTAACTTTAACATTTTTTGTAATCTCTCAAAAGCATTTTATTATCTGACCTTGGGGTAAATTTCCTACGACATCCATTCCTGGAAAGATCATTTTGAACGTTTTCCACTTGTGCCTAATCTTCCTCAGTGTAGAATGATGTGGGTTTTTTTTTGTTTGTTTGTTTTTTTGGAAATGTATTTACAGTATCCTCATTGGCGTTGTGAATGCTCCAGAGCAGATAACCACTAATACTTTTATAGAGGTGGTCACACTTGCTGGTGATGAATTAATCAAGGGCTCTTCATTAGCAGTAGCTGACTGCTTCTGTACTTTCATTTACACTTTTAATTCATATGGAAGCGGTTTTCTCACACTTCTTAATTTTGGCTTGATTTTTGTAAAAATAAATCGTCATACATTATTTCATGTGTTGTTTATCTGAAGTTGTTTTAACTAAATTTAAAGATATAAAAAGTACTAGGAGGTTTTTTTTCATCTTGATATGTAAAATATGTAAATGTAGAGTTCAAGGAGGGTATACTTTCTTTTTAACATGGCTGTCAATGAAATGAGATCTTGTCCATTTCCCAGTTGGATTATTTACAGATTTTTCTAGTTACAT
Source organism: Silurus glanis (assembly GCA_014706435.1). Lineage (NCBI taxonomy): Eukaryota > Metazoa > Chordata > Actinopteri > Siluriformes > Siluridae > Silurus > Silurus glanis. The sequence goes on along the minus strand of JAAIIK010019328.1, from coordinate 46,569 downwards.
GAAATCTGGTGCAATCTTGCTGCTGTACTCAGTACAGTTTAATGGATTTAAAAATGGCATCTCTTTCAATTTTTTTATTTTTACCTCAGCGTTTTGTGGACCAGATAAAAGGCCCCATGGAAATTGAGGCCCTGTCATGGACGTCCACAGATCTGCCTGAACGATGGTGATTTCCAGGGAAGCAACGCTGCAGAAAACACACAACATGTTTTTATTATTATTTAGATTTTGTTATTTGTTTATTTATTTCACATAGTTTGAGTTTCTTCCTGCACTATTAAAGAGCTCTGTTACTGCAGCAGCTCAAGCGATGGGCTAATGCTAGTGTTAGTTTATTAAATCTAAAGTGTATGTCGTTGAAGTAACAAAACCTTACAGGCATTTTTAGAATTTAAATTATTGATATATTTGAATATATTGGGCGACTTTAACATAGTGGGTAAATGTTATTTTCCGTCTTTGCATTGTTTGTGTTACAGTAAACTTTCTTATTAACTTATTTAATTAGGTCCATCTGCTATGTAACAGATATTTAAACATTTTGTAAGTATTGGCACCCCTCGAACCGGTCTGTTAGTGGAAAGGTAATACATGTGTGATTGTGTGCGGATCAGCTACATCAGGGCCAAGGACCGCTTAGGCGATAGAGACATGGGGCAGGAACCCCTAACACAAAATGTGTCAAACATAGCCCCTGATAGTAAGAGAAATCAATCATATTCCGTGTTATTTATAACACAGTTAGAACTATGTTGTTATTGTACATGCATCATTGTATATATATTTTCATATCTTTATTGATTTATGCATCAAACATATTTTGCAATAAAAATCAAAATTTATTAGGTAGATTTGCAGTTTTATATATTGTTCTTTCACTATCAGGTGAACTATTATACATTTACATGAACTTAAGCTTTTATTTTAATAGAACTTTAATGTTATAATTATATTTCTTTAATTTATCTTTGATGTTTTTACCCATTTCTAAAAAAAAAAAAAAAAAAAAAAAAAAAAAAAAGAACCATGAACTACATTGATGCGGATATTATGGGTGTTATTATTACACAATCATTATGTTATCTTGTGTGCATGGTGCATGTTAATCATCAGAAGTGTATTCACTCACCTCTGCACAGTTGTTATTTCTCAAAAGGCAAAGGTGAATGCTGCAGTGAAGGAAAACCTTGGATTCATCATGATAAAATGTAAACATCTTGAAGGAGAATCGTCCAGTTGTGGAGACACCATTTTCAATCACCTTTACTGTGCCATCATTTGCATTTGGACACCTAAAAAATATATCATTTTCCAATTGGTTTAAATCAGGAAGATGTATTTTTGATTAGATTTACACATGAAGTCCTTCTAGGCAATGCATTATAAGTAAACATTGCACTGTGTAATGCATATTCTTCATCATTAAATATTAAATCTTCATCAGGACAAACAAATTAAAGATCAGCAGTTTAATTACTGTCTTAAAATATGGTAAAAATAAACAAAATAAAAACAACGAACATTTAACATGAAGAAATGATTGTATTTCAAGAGTGGTCTAAAGTATTTCTATCATCATAGTATGGCTTATGATAATGCTGTGCACTTAATGTACCAGGATCTGAAATTAAAAGTTTAAATAAGTATTCCCTGGGACAGGTTCATGTTGGTGATGATAAATTAGGCTTTTCTCACAGAAAATTCTCTGATGATGGACTGGAGACTTTCATCAAAAAGACATTGGTGATTGTAATCATTGACTCCAGTCTCAACATTACTTTGGTAGTAATGTTACTGTACAATTTGTATATATATCTTTTTTCCACATTGCACATTAAATCATATCTTTCTGAAGTGCTTAAGATTCATTTATACATTTATTTAAGATTCAGAAACGAATATAACTGCAGTTACAGAAATTGCCACTAAGCTATTGTCTAATATAGAATATAAAAACCGTCTTATTCACTGGATTGGATTTTGTGTATCATAATTGAAATATTTTTAGTTGAATATAAATGAAGTCTATTTTATTAGCTTGTCAGTCTAGCTAATTATAGCTCTAATATTGATCCTTCATTTTAATCTTAATTACCTGGATTCAATTAAGAACCTGAATTTGTGTACAATCTCTAAACAAACTTCATATGAACTCTGAGTATCTCTGAACTTTTCACTTAAATTGCAAAGCAAGAATAAACAGAAAATTCTCAATGTCCTTGATTAGGATAAACATATATTTATATATCCAGAGAAGAAGAAAGTTACTTACTTGTGATTAATCAGGTCCCAGCGGACAGTGTAGTTTGCTTCATTTACAGGTGTGGCCCAACATGAATCTATTACTGTGGCAATCTGACGGCTGTCCACTCCTTGAACAAAGACTCCTATGTAGATTTGTTGGCCCACCTCTATATTCACCCTGCCAGTGTACTGGTGTGAAAAGCCGGCATCCTCAAAGGGAATCATCCTGACCTGGTACATGCCCTTACCACCTGGAAGAGCCTTGCGCACAATGCTTTGAGACAGTAAAATATAGACAAATTAGAATAGGCACTACGATTAGGAGTGTGTATAGAGTGCATCCAGAAAGTTTTCACAGCGCTTCACTTTTCCCAAAATATGTTACAGCCTTATTCCAAAAAGGACTAAATTAATTATTTTCCGCAAAATCCTTGAGATGTTTCTACAACTTGATTGGCGTCCATCTGTGGTAAATTCAGTTGATTGGACATGATTTGGAAACGGCTCACACCTGTCTATAGAAGGTCCCACAGATTACAGTGCATGTCAGAGCACAAACCAAGCCATTAAGTCCAATGAATTGTCTGTAGAGCGATTGGGGGAGAAGGGCCTTAGTCAGGAAGGTGACCAAGAACCTAATGGTCATTCTAAAACAAAGATTGAGGAGAACAGTCAGGGGAAGATTAATGCAGCAATGTACAGAGACGTCCTTGAAAAGCCTGCTCCAGAGTGCTCTGGACCTCAGACCGTTTAAACTGGCAATGGTTAATCCTCCAATAGGACACTGATCCTAAAAACACAGCCAAGATAACAAAGGAGTGGCTAAGGGACGACTCTGTGAATGTCCTTGAGTTGCCCAGCCAGAGCGCAGACTTTAACCTGATTGAGCATCTCTGGGGAGATCTGAAAATGGCTGTGCACCGACGCTCCCCATCCAACCTGATGGAGCTCAAGAGGTTCTGCAAAGTATAATGGGAGAAACTGCCCAAAAATAGGTGTAAAGCTTGTATAATCAAACTCAAAAAGACTTGAGGCTTTAATTGGTGCCAAAGGAGCTTCAACAAAGTGTTGAGCAAAGGCTGTGATTTTTTATTTATTTATTTATTTATATTAAATTTGCAAACATTGCAAATTTATTGTGCTGAATCCAAGAGGTGCCACAGCTATGAAAAACATCCTGCGTGGTGCCTGTACCAAAGACGACATGCCCAAAAGACTTTGGAGACTACCGACAAGTAGCACTGGCCTCGTGTCTGATGAAGACATTGGAGAGGCTGGTGCTCACTCATCTCCAACCTCTGGTGAGCCCATCAATGGATCCACTTCAGTTTGCCTACAAACCTGGCATTGGAATGGAAGACGTTGTCATATTCCTCCTAAATCGGGCTTTTTTGCACCTGGAAAAGGTGCTTGTGCTTTTAACACCATCCACCCTGTGCTCCTGAGGGATAAGATGGTGTACATGGGAGTGGACCATCATCTGTTTAACTGGATATTGGACTACTTCACAGAACGACCACAGTATGTGAGGACTCATGACTGTGAGTCTGACATGGTTGTCTGCACTGAACATTGAAGCCCCGCAGGAAACGATTCTGGCCCCGTTCCTCTTCACCGTCTACACTGCAGACTTCATGTCAGCTCAGCAACCTGTCACCTGCAGAAGACCGACTCTGCCATCGTCGGTCTGATCACGGATGATGATGACAGGGAGTACCTGATCCAGAACTTTGTGGACTGGTGCCAACGGAGCTGCCTTCAAATAAACTCGGCGAAAATTCATTTAAAGGATATTGTGAGAGTGGACTCTTACAAATACCTGGGTGTTCATCTGAACAGCAAACTGGACTGGACAGACAATACTGAAGCATTTTATAAGAAAGGACAGAACAGATTCTTTCTTCTGAGGAGACTAAGGTCTTTTGGAGTGAAGGGAGAGCTACTGAAGACCTTTTTTGACTCTGTGGTGGCCCCAGCTCAGTCCTGGGGATTCCACTGGACACTGTACAGGAGGTGGGAGAAAGGAGGATGGTAGCAAAACTATCATCATTGCTGGAGAATGACTCTCACCCCCCTGTATGAAACTCTCTTTCTTCATTGAGCAGCTCCTTTAGTGACAGACTGTTACATCCTAAGCGTTTGAAGGAGCGACGAAAAAGGTCTTTTCTACCTGCTGCGATTAGACTTTACAATCAGAGCTGTTCTTATTGAACCATTCACCAAAATATACACTGTTATTACTGTTTAACTGCAATAACAATAACAAAGTATTTTAAGCAACACATGTGCAATAACAGAAATTTTTAAAACCGTGCAAAATTAACTGTGTGCAATATGTCTGTTCGCGTAACTATTAACTCATGGTCTCTTTTTTCTTCTTTTGTATTTATACATTGTGTTGTGTATATACTGTTTACTATATTATGTCTCTATTCTTTCATATATTTGGATGTTTTTTTCTTTGCTGCTGTAACAGAGAAATTTCCCCACTGTGGGACGGATAAAGGTATATCTTATCTTGTTTCATAAACACTTCTTTCACGTTGTCATTATGGGGTTTTGTTTTTAGAATTTGGGGGGAAATTATTAATTTAATCCTTTTTTATAATAAAGCTGTAACATAACAAAATGTGGAAAAAGTGAATCTGTGGATACTTTCCCGGTGCACTGTATAACTGAAATTAATGCATACATGGGTTAACCTACAACCATTCCAAAAAGCTTTATTAGTGAACCACACCCCTACCTCTGAATAGGATTTAGCTCAGTATCCATGCTAGATGTCTTAGTGAGCTCGTAAATGCAGGAGAAGAACAGTTCCAGTCTTTTCGCTCTGTGAATAGGGCCTTCTGGAGAGTCTACAACCCCTTGGATTTGGTTCTCATAAATGAAATGGGTGCCATTGGCCTGAGAGTATTATTGCAATAAAAGAAAATTTTATTCCTACTTTATAATTTACTTTATAATTTAAACCAATCAAAATGTAAAGATAGGTTTACCGTAAGATTTGTGCCACAGACGTGCCCATCATTGTCAAAGTGAAACACCAGTCTGCCATCATGAACTGTTCCTTTGCAGCTCGGGTCATTTAAGTGGAGGTTACTCGCAGGAAAACCAGCTTCAAACAGCTGACAGCGGGACAGAGACATGGTGCCAGAGCTGCTTTCGCATATTTCAGTAGCATCTAATGAAAAAAGCAGTAATTCACAGAAGGTTTGTGGGAATGAAATAAATGAACAATACGTTTCCATGACAATAACATTTCAGAAATGTATACCATAATGATCAGGGTTTGGTCTGGGATCATTTTCATTACAGAAGCAGCCATAGATGCCATCTTTCTCCCCACACCACTCATCTGCAGTGCAGTTCAGATTCTCACAGGGATCCATTTTTGCTAATTAGAGGAAGAGTATAGTAAAAAAAATTAGAGAATAGTCAGAATACTTCTATATAATTAAGTATAACATTTTCCCCAGGAGTTTTGTTGCTTCTGGGAAAATAAGTCTTATTTTTTAAATACTGTATCAGTGCTGGGTACATAAATATAGCAATCTTACAGCAAGATAGATCAGAGCGCCAGTCTGGGATCTGGAGCTCCAGTGTGGTGCAAGCAGCATCATAGGCCTCCACAGCTGAACAGAGTATGTCTTGTCCCCATGCCTGTGGGTAAGCACACATGTCATACACACAGGAACTGAAGTAGGATTCAGGGTTGATACGGAACTGGCAGTGCTGAAATGGTCCACTGGTGTTGGTGATGATGCTGCAGAGTTTAGAGTACTCCTCTCTGAAGGGGCAGTCATTAGGATCAACAGGCTGGTCATTAACCCCACATCTAGACAGGGAACAGGACGTGCAATGATATAATGAAAGTGTGAAAAGAGATATTTTGCAAATGCTATGCTTTAGACATCTTTAGAGGGGAAAAAAAAAAAAAAAAAAAAAAAAAATATATATATATATATATATATATATATATATATATAAAACAATGATAACTAACAAAATTACAATGATTAACAGCTCTACATAGCAGTGAGTTGGATCTAATGTTATAATCATATAATTCTTTTTCATTATATTTAAATTTACTACCCTGCGCTACTGTTGTTTGATTTCCAGCTGCTGCCAAAAACATAATCATTGGGTGCAAGTTCTCCATTTGGCAGGGTCTTGTCATCTGTAGGATCTCCATTATTGTTCCCACACATTCCACACACAGATCCATGGAAACTTGGGCCCAGCCTGACCAAAAGTGTATAACGGCCATCATAGTAGACCATGAGCTCATGTGAAGCATTTACAACTAGAAAATTCTGCTCCTGATATATTTCTGCAAGATGATTGATGTGATGAGCAGATGAATCCACTTTAACTCCATTCACCTGCAAAAGTGAAACAGAAGGAAAACGTTCTCTAAGCATGTGTGTAACACACATTTCTCTGGAAGCAGGAATATAACATTATTTTAGTACCTTTACTCTCTTGTTTTGTCCAATTGTAATTTGTGTTTGTGTTCCTTGTTTATTTAACCACATGTCCACTGCAGATACAAAGGAAACTGCTCTGCTCCCACGATGCATGTTGGTTGCCACGACACGGAATTGTAGACTATCGTGAGGGACATTTCCACATGTCTGAGAAATCTCATATGAACAAGTGCCCTACAGAATATTGGAATAAATATAACAAATATATAATGTAATGTAGTAAAATAACTTAAAGTAACAAAGTGTAAAAGTAATTTTTGCTATTACTGTAATAATAAGAACAGACTGTTTATTTCTAAATAAATGACACTAAATAAGGTCATAGTCACAACTTGGACATTAGGATCTGAGCCAAGCCACTTATGAAATGGAGTGAAAGGAGATCCTCAGAGGAAACCCACATGTATGAGGACCGTGCTGAAGGAACATTACACAGACAATAACCTGAACTCAAGATTAAAGATAGGGCCCTGGAGCTGTGAGGCACTGAGGTTACCTTCTGCACCACCATGCTGCCATGTCATACAATGTTTGATTTCCAAAATTGAACCCTAACCTTGGAATTTTCATAAATGTACACAATCAGTTCTAACCTGAAAGTGAGCCACAGCTCCATCAAAGGTATAATAATGGGGATCTCCCGAGACCATGCATGTTGACATTTGACTGTGGCAGCCGAGTCTACCATTCTTAACCACGCACTCCTCAGTGGGCGTGCAGGAGGCAGAGATGCAGTGCAGATCATTGGGACCAAAGCATTTACAGTGTTGTAAACATTGTTCAGTCCAGAACTCCTCACCGTTCTGCAAGAACAAAAGACTGTGGGTTTACTATGAAAAGAGTTTAGATTAAAGATTAGAGGGATATATAGTTATCTTAACCATATACTGATCATTTATGCAATCAAAATATACAAATAATTTAAATTAAAATAATTTCTGTCCATGGCCATGTTATGTAGCTCTATGTTCTGTTATGTAGCTGAACTGTGTTGTATTTAATTATATAATAGCCAATTTTATATTTACCGTAATTTCCGGACTATAAAGCGCACCCAAATATAAGCCACACCCACTGAATTTTACAAAGATTTTTATTTTGAACATAAATAAGCCGCACCTGTCTATAAGCACTGAAACTAATTAACTTTACACAGGCTTTAACGAAAGACACGTTACACGGTGTAACGGGTGAAATATGTTGCGGCTCCTTTAAGAGCAGAGCGGTATTTTGTGAATAGCCTGCCGCAGCATTTTTCCGGTATTACTGCATGTGTACAAGACGAGGATTATGTCCTTATTATTTTCTGATGCTCATTTCTAAGTTTCTTTGACTAAACTGTAACACTGTTGCCAAGAAAAATAAAAAAGCACGAGTTTTGGAAACCTGTCTGTGCTTATATGATTTCTGTTGCAACTGTAGTTAGTGAGCTATCCCTTGACCCAGACTCAACACGTTACAACAGCTTGTATCTAAACAGTAGCTGACCAAGTAAGTTATTGTTCACTGTCTTCCTCCTTCCTTTCACAACTATTTCTCTCGAGAGTTTATCTTTTGGCATCGTCGTGCGTTTAAAAATCTCCACCGGTGGAAGCTTTTCTTCCGATGCTGTGCAGCTCAGAACACAGGTGAAGTGCGTTTTTTCTTTCTGTTCAGAAATTTCATTAGTCTAATGTTATGTCGCTCAGTTTTTTGGCTTGAAGTTTGTGAAACCGTGAAAAACCCAGGAAAAATTCATAAATTAGCTGCTTCGTTGTTTGAGCCGCGGGGGAAAAAAGTAGCGGCTTATAGTCCGGAAAATACGGTATATATGTTCAGTCAAAATGAAACAGTTAACTATTTGTTTCACCATATCACACAACATAGATAATGCCATTAAGTCAGATTGAATTTTAAATTGTAATGCTGCAAAATGTAGATTGGTTTAAAAGTGGTGTACAGCTGTGAAAGATAGAATCAAATAGTGGCAGAAATTCACCTGGAAGTAGAATCCATTGTGTGAGCAACCACATTGCTCTACAGGCATACAGTTTCCTCCACTCCTTACAAAGCCATCATTACAGAAACAGCCCTCTCTGCATGTCCCCTCACATGTGTCATTTATAATGCTGGTACAGGTGTGTCCACAGTCTGAGCCACACAGCTCATAGTGACTGTTTGTAGGACAGGATATACCTGAGGAATTAATATACACATATGTGACCTTTCACTAAGGATTATTATATTTATAATAATGATAAAACTTATTCATTCTAAATAATCTAATCTACACACAATTTAATCATTAAGGACTTAAATCAAACTGTTTTAATTCCCTTTGAAATCACTTACGACATGTTGTATTTTCTCTCCAGGGATAAATCCTGATGTTGGCAGACTGGCAGGCACTGACATACGTTTCAATGGAACGGCACAGTACATCATTTGAGTGTTGAGAGAGGCACAGGTCAAAGACACAGTCATTAAAATAGACAAGTGGATCAACATATGCATGACAGAAACTCAGAGGACCCTGAATGTCCATTATAATTGCACACAGAGACTGTGCTCTAGATGGGTTTGGACACGGTGAGCAGGCGTCTCCACATTCGTGATTACATGTTGTGTCGTTGCCCTCTTTCCAGTCAGCTCCAAACTCTGAAGCAGAAGAAGTCAGGGTACCAGAATGCAAACGGAAATCATCACTGCTGTCGCCATTGAAGTTACCGCAAAGGCCACATGTGGCTCCACTGTAATTCCCTGGAATGGTGATTCGCACCACCCAAGAGCCATCATAACTCACACTTAGACCAAAGTCAGTTGTAATAAATGTGTTTCTTCCACTGGAGTAAACCGACACACGGCCAGAGTCGAGCAGGGCAGGAAGATTTCTGGTTTCACTGTCAATCTGGAGGAAAGAAAGTTAAATCTTACACTAATTTTTATAGTGGGAACAAAGACAAGTTTACAAGGTGGTATTAAAATGTTTCAAGACATATGGTGCTAAGTGGGTACTTTTTTGATCATGTGCATCACCACATCTGTGATTTAATCATGGACAGCAAGTTATTACAATGAGCAACTCTAAAATTTTGGTAAAACTAAGCATTTGATCATGATCGTTGAACAATACACTTTGCCCTTAAGCAGAAGTTGAAGGTGCTTGACAATCTTTAAAAAATAAGACTTCCAGAACACATTCCAGAAGTGACTGGAACGCTGAGAGCACCGTGTTGCATTGCAAGTTGACTATATTGAATGTGATCACACTATGTAAAGCTTCTTGAATTAAATTAATTAAAATGAATTGAATAAAATGTTTTTTTTGTAAACAGATCTAGTCCAGATCTAGTCTTTTCTTACTGAATTAATACCTTTCCACTGATCAAAATTGAACATACTTTGTTTTTGTTCTTAAAACTCACCTCAGCTGTGCCATACATGTTGCGCGAAATGTGCACCAGGTGTCCTGACACATTGACATAAACTTCAACAGTGATTGACACTGAGAGGCCATTCCATGCTTCATTTCGTGCAGTGACATGAAAATATGGTAGCCCCCGAGTATCATTACATACAGTTGCCAGTGTATAGTGGCATGTGCCCTGAAAGTCAAATCTATGTCCATCAAACGTGCTGTAGTGGGGGTCCCCTGAAGCTGAACATGTGGCACTGGGTTGAGCATGGCAGCCATATTCTCCATCCATGACACGGCATATTTCCTGCTCTTGGCAAGAGGCAGGAGTACAGCGAACAATACCTGATGTCCCATCACATACGCAGTGTAACAGGCACTGCTCACCAGACCAAAACTGCTCTCCACTCTGTCTGTACCGACCTTCATGAAAACAGCCACAGTCTGTAGGAGAAACACACTGATCTCCACTTAGCAGTAGCCCATTATCACACTGGCAACCTTCCTGGCAATGTTGGGTACAAGGGAAAGGAAAAGACAGACTTGGACAGGCTGCAGGACAGGAAGTGCCACATAGCTCATAATGGCTGTGGGCGGGGCATGCGGAATCTGACAAAAAATAAAATAAATTAATAAATAAATAAATAGATATTTTTATATATATATATATATATATACAAATATATTATATTGTATTATATACAAACTAGCCATTGCCTTATTTTAAACTACTATTTCAAGTACTCACCACAGTTGGTTATATTTCTCCATTCTCCCACACTGATACCATTTTGCTGGCAGAGTACAGCGTAGTCTCTTAGAGCCTCACACATGGCCTCTCTGGCACCATGTGTCTGTTGCAAATTGTGTCTGCAGTGTTCTAACCAAATCTGAGGGTCCAGGCTGCCGTGGCACTGAGCAAACGGCCCATTTGTAGAGGTTATGATGCTACAGTACTCGCTGCTGTTGTGTCCTGGTGAGATGACCTCTGATCCTATGCAGAAGGTTGAAAGAGAACCATTTCTCCAGCTATCTGCAAACTCCTGTGTATTGTTTAACAAAACTCCATCTGGGCTGTAAAACTCATCTCCTTGGTTTCCATTGAAATTTCCACACAGACCAGATAGTGCCCCACTGTAGGTGTTGGGTGCTGTAATTCTAATTAGATGTGACCAATCGGATCTCACAGTTACCCCAAATGATGTTTCCATAATTATACTATTTACACTGCCATGGTAGATACGGATTTGACCAGCACCAACACTGTATGGTAGAGCAACCAGGTGTCCATCAACCTGAAAGGGAAAGCAATATGTTGTCAAATTAACTGATAAATTGTCAAAGGTCTGATTGATCAGCACTGTCTTGTTTCTGTAAACAATTAACTCACCTGTATATTTCCACCTTCCCCAATGTCTATAGAAATCTGAAATCCCTCTGCCTCAAACTTCAGGATCTTAGAAAAGCCAACGGTGCCCATGGGGACTCTCTGCAGGTTAACTGAAAAATTAGGTCTTGTGGAAGATCCAATAACTCTTGTAAGTGTGAGTTCACAGGCTCCTGGATAAGTGAAAGCCACCCCATCAAAGGTGTGATATGAGCCTAGTCGGTCAACCCAACACGTGGAATAACTGGTAGGTCTGCAGCCTCTTACACCATTATTGATGGTACACACCTCCTGTGAACCACACTGATGATGTTGACAGATCATAACACTGTTTCTACAGGTACATATCCTACCACAGTCATTGTCCAATATCACTGATTGACCATCAGCATAGTAAAGTCCTTCAAAAGTGCAACCACAGTTTCTTTGAGGAACACATTCACCACCGCTTAAGACATAGCCTGCATCACAGATACAGCTTTCCTGGTTTGGTAAGGTGCAGTTTAAAGGTGAAAAGGGGTTACTGCACGTTGCTGGGCAGCTTGTTCCCTGGAACTCATAGTGACTGTGCTCTGGACATGGTATTTCTGAAAGTAGATTGTAGTAGAACAGTATTATTATATTTTATGCTGTAACAAAACATTTTCGGAGCAAGTTTGACTATTTTAAAATATTTTCCTTACCACAGAATCCCGTTCTTCTCCATTCACCCAGCTGTATGTTTTGCTGCTGGCACTGAGCAGCATAAACACTGATTGCTTGACAAAGAATTGGTTGGTATCCACCTCCCACACATAGATCGTAGACACAGCTGTCTAGAAAATTCTGTGGTGACAGAGTGGAGTGGCAATTTGCAAAGGGGCCATTGGCAGCTGCCAAGATACCACAGTGGTCTGAGTTACTGTAAAGGCTCCTCTGGTATGTGGTACAACCTGCACATGCAAGACCTGAGCACCGGGTATACTCGCACCCAGGATCTGTGTCTCCCTCTGCCTTCCAGGAGTCTCCAAATTCCCTATCTGAGCTCAGGATTACTCCTGAAGGTGAAATATAGTCATCCGCTGGTTGGTAGTTAAAGTTTCCACACAGACCACATGTGGAATTTTGGTATTCATAAGGTACATTGATGGTTACATAGGAATACGCATCATATGTAACAACCAATCCAAATGCTGTACTGATTACAATTGAAAAACCTGACCGGTAGACTTGGATAGAGCCATTGTTCAGGCTGAATGGTGTTGCTGCAAAGGTTCCATTCACCTAATGAGACAAAATGAAAATAAAATCAGCTAATAATAAAAATTATTTATATATATTAAAATGTGGTAATATTGACCTTGGCCTCATATGGATGATCTTTTACTAATTCCAGTTGCTCCTCATACACAAATACCCTGACCAGGCGTGTCCATGACACATGTGTACTACCCCGATGCTCGTTTTTCCCTTCAATGCGGTAGTATGGCAAGCCGCTGCCACAGACCTTCAAAGAAATGTATGTTTAGATATTTCCCGAGCCCACATGTGTGTGTTAGTGAATTAAACTAAAATAATTGCACAAAAATAAATTCTTTCAAACCTCAGACAAGATGTATGTGCAAGTTCCTTGAAAGTGGAAGATTTGATTATCAAAGGTGTAGTAATGCGGATCACCAGAAATAGTGCAGGTTCGGCGTTGTACGTTTTGGCAGCTATACTGAAAAGCAGCCGGACGGCAAGCTTGAGAAAATGTACATGGCTCTGAGACGCACCGGAGACCCGACCGAGTGCAAGTGCATTTCTGCTGGCAAGAGTTATCTGTCCAGAATACAGTACCTTGTGGCACTATGATACCTGGTTGAATAAAAAAAGTTTATTAAGATTATTTCTGATCTGTAAACATAAATAAGAACTAAATATGACAACTAAATGTATTTTGTAGTGATATTACCATTAAACTGACAAGTTTGTGATCCATGATCTACACGAAAAGCCCATCGTCCTGGGACATTCACATTGCTGCTGTAGGAAAAACTTGTGTAGTTGTATTGAAATGACCCAGGAATTGAGAAAAAGTAGCTGGAGTCAGCTGTGTCATAACCCGCCTGACAAAAATAATTAAGAGGATGCATTTATTAACTATAATTTTGTCAACTTCACTGGTTAAAATAAACAAATGGATTATGTCTCTAAATCATATGTACCTGCACGCTCCGGGTTGTTGGAGCAATCACACCATAGTTCATCAAAATGAAGGAAAAATGGCCATTGGAAATCAAAACTACTTGGAAAGATGTTTCCTGAAACAATCAAATATTTCTTTATATTCTCATTACTGTACATTGGACAGTAGACATTTCATTCTTTTTATTTGCTAGAAATCTTAAATGATGTTTATTCTAATAAAGTAGCTACAAAGTTCATCTTACCGTGCCAGTTTGAGGGAAATATGCCACTCGATCCCATGTTGCAACAAAAACCCATGTAGCATTGAAACTCAGCTGAGGGAAATAGCGATTGATGTCTCGAGTAGCTTGAGTGAGAACATTGCCAGAAGTGAACTGATGATATGAAATGACTCCATTTCCACGGTTATCAAGGTCAGTCCAAAATGGAGCAATCAATTCTGGTCCACCATATCCCGGGAATTGGTAGGGAGTGTAACTGTACCAGGCTTGATTAAAGGTTAAGTGTCCATTGTTGTTTACCTATAAGAATTTTTTTTTTTTAGTTTGATTACATAAAATGAAAAAGGCAAAAAATTATTGATGTACTTTTTAAATATGCAGTTACAGGCTCTGCCACAGCACTTCTGGGTTCACATGATCATTTTAACTTAAAATGCAGATTGTACATTTATATTATATAGAATTCAAATTACTGGGTAATTACCAAGTAACTGTCCCAATTACTAGGCTGTGATACCTATTAATTTAAACAAGTTCTACTTACAAACATTCGGTTGTATGTGGTTCCAAAATATATAAATGGTTGCTGAAGAGTGATAACAGATGAACTCCCATCATCTGAACGGTCATTTACTATGTCTCCAGTTCCAAATGGGTAAAAGGGTCCTAAGACATAGCAGAACAGATATTTAATGCATTAGGCAAAATAAATGAAAAAATACCAGATTTTTTAAATTAGATAAGCAAAAGTACCTGCAAAAAAAATTTTGATTCTCTAGATGAGTGGGGTAGCCTATTTTCTAATCATTATCTTGATGAAAAATGATTTTTTTTCTATCATTTCCAGTAATTAAATTCTGCACCTTTGCATCCAAAGTTATTTTTGAGGCTAATTAATGATTTCTATCATATTACCTTCCTTCTGTACCCAAAGTAAAGTTGTAATGTAGTTGATCTAGCTGGTGGATAAGTTATTGATGTCTTTGATTAAAAGTTGTCAATACACACAGTATATCATAACTTATACACAAAAATATACAGTGCATCAGGAAAGTTTTCACAGCGCTTCAATTTTTACACATTTTGTTGTTACAGCTTTATTCCAGAATGTTCATGAGTATTCCGAGCCTTTGCTCAACACTTTGTTGAAGCTCCTTTGGCACCATTTACAGCCTAAAGTCTTTTTGAGTTTGATGCTACACACTTGGCACACCATTTTTGGACAGTTTCTTCCATTCTTCTTTCCAGAACCTCTCGAGGTCCATCAGGTTGTATGGGGAGTGTCAGTGCACAGACATTTTCAGATCTCTAAAAAGATGTTCAATCAGGTTCAAGTCTGGGCTCTGGCTCGCCACTCAAGGACATTTACAAAGTAGTCTAGTTTAGAGTCATTGTCCTGTTGGCAGATGAACCATCAACCCAGTCTGAGGTCCAGAGCACTCTGGAGCAGGTTTTTTTTTATCAAGGATGTCTCTGTACATGGCTGCATTAATTCCCTTGATCCTGACCAGTCTTTCAGTTCCTGCCACTGAAAAACATCCCCAAAGCATAATGCTGCCTCCACCATTCTTTTCTGTAGCAATGGTATTGGCCAGGTGATGAGCGGTTCCTCCTATGATGAGTTCAATCTATGCTTCATCAGACCAAAAGCGAGCTGTCATGTGCCTTTTCCAATCAAGTTATAGAAACATCTCAAGGATGATCAGTGGAAACAGAATGCACCTGAGCTTAATTTTGAGTGACATGGCAAAGGCTGTTAAAACTTATGTACATGTAAATTTTCACATTATTTTATTTTAAATAAATGTTTAAACAAACTTCTTTCATTTTGTCATTATGAGATTTTGTTTGTAGAATGTTAAAGAAAATAATGAATTGAATCCATTTCGGAATAAAGGCTGTAACAAAACATAATATGTGGAAAAAAAGTGAAAAAAGTGCTGTGAAACTTTCCAGATGCACAATAAGTTTAAAAAAAAAAAAACAACTGTAGTTTTTTATGGTTTTTGAAAGAAACATGGAGAGAACCCTCTTTCCATTAATTATAATGGAGCAGTAGAGTGGTCCCATCTGCTCATGCAATTACAGCATGGGTGCGCAATGTCAAAGAAACAGTTCAACACGTTGATGATACGTGTTGTCAAACGGAGCGGCAAGGGCTCCTTATGATGGCAACTCGAACAGCCTCAATATTCTCTTTGAAATTAGCAGACAGGACACAATCATGATGTCCTAACTGGTAATGACACCGACATTCCACTTGAGCAGCACTCACACTATCACCATTCTTATTAAAGGCTTTTACAGCGAACGTTTGTTGCGCACCGTCCAAATCTCATGTATAAACAGGCACGACTTACACAAATGACCACAAAATTGAAGAAATGAGAAATTTGTTATATCTGTGTACATTTTAAATTATATAGCTTTGACCCAGAACACTTGTGTAAATTGATTCTAAAACAATATTAAAAAATGCCACATCTGTCTTAACTAAACGTTTTACCTGTTGTTTGGGTTGTAGTTGGACTCACTGCAATAAAGAACACACATATGGACGATTCATACGACAGACACAAATGAACAAAACTAGTAACAAAATGTATTGAAAACAATATTATACGATTAACAATACTGAATACTATTAAAAACACTGTTAACCATAAAACACTTGATGAAATAGTTCCTGAATCAATTCTGAGGAATGTCTATCATCCGTTTAAATTTAAATATATATTTTGTTTTCTCGAAGGTTGTCATGCTGCAATAAAACCATACAGTCAGACAGTTTAATACTATTGACTGAATACTGTCAGGATATGAGGGATCCTGCAATATCAAATTTTTTTCTTGTGTTCTCCTGTTCTTTCCCACTAGATGTCGCCATTGTGTTTGTGTTTTTTTGTGGGTTTATTTTTAATTTTTTTTGCTCTGCCTCAATTTTTTTTGCCAACTTTTTTATTATATACAGTTTAATTTTTTTTTACTTTTTTTATTTTGTGATATTTTTTTTTAGACATATAATTTTTTTTTTTTTTCAAAATATCAGTTTCTCTGCAGTTGGTTTACAATCCTCTCTGTGGTAGACTGCCAAAACTCCTGTCTCACATGCAGTCGACCCCGGTTGAATACTACTTGTTCAATTTAATACCGTCAGGACAATTTAACACCAATGAGGGGGGGAAAAAAATGTTTGTAAATAAAAACTGAGAAATTCTCGCATTACTACTGGCACAATTTCACACCACTGTCAAAATAAGGGAGTCAATACTAAGAAAGATCTTACATCTGTCTAAATTAAAATATATTTACCTGTTGTTTGGTTCAATGGTTGCCCAGCTGCAATAAAGAACATACATATGG